>OZ026618.1:58351979-58369479 GCA_964020975.1 Hermodice carunculata | reverse complement strand
AATTTGTTTACCATATTTGTAATTCTTTCATCGTAATTTTTAAGCCTCTAGCATGTCGGGTAGTTTCCTGGCATCCAAGTGTCGTACTAAACTGTTTCAGTGCCAATCACGTCTAAACTCGATCTACTAAATGAAACTTGTGTGAATTATTCGGATATCAGGGTCCTATTCCTCGTAAAAACACTTTTCATTCAAGTACCAGCAAACCTCTAGTTCCTAAAAAAACCTCCCAGGTGAACAGCTGTTCTCGTCGCGCGTTGGGCGCATTGCACGCATTGCGCCCAATGCGCGCCAAAAAAAAGCTGTTCACTCAGTCCAAAGTTTGGCACTTAAAGAGTAAATGCAGCTTCACCAGGCTTTCCCTCCCCATCACATTTGCAATTGCCATATTAGATTTGCTGCGGTAATTTGACGTACGTCTTCCGGAGCAGTATGTTGAGCAAATTTGTCTAAAGGTAGAAAACATGCTATTTCGCATAATTCCTGGTCCGATTTAAGAATAAAGTTGTCATAAACTCATGCAATTACCTACTGCTAATTAAGTCAGGTTTATATGTGTTCTGCAGTTTATGGCTGCAGGGTTCTTGAACTACTGATTAATATCATCGAGTACACGCTCACTACACAAAAGTGATTGGTGGTAACTTCCGGTTATATAAAAGAACCAATCACATTCTAAGAAATACTCGCTCAGATCCAAATATGAAAGTGGGGAACTTTTGAAAGCGAGAGGAGGGGGTAGTTCTGGGGATACGAATGGAGGTACTACCATTGTTGGTCCAAATGAGGACTTCCTTCGCAGCTTATAGCTAAGTTCAAGAACCATAAAACTTTGCGTGAAGGCAACAGAGATTGGAAATGCTGTGATGTACATATAATGCAATAAACAGAAGAACAGACGTTGTAATACGATTAAATGCAGTGCTGCGACATTTTGCCTGAACAGTAAGGTCTGCCATCTAGGTCAAATGTCAATAGCAGTCTGTAAACAGTGATAATATATTCTGGCCAGTAGTAAATTATTGATATTTTAATTGACTACAATAGCTCATTGTTTAAGGATGTTTTACTTTTTTTTTATCTTAATTGTATTTATTTATTTATTTATTTATTTATTTATTTATTTATTTATTTATTTATTTATTTATTTATTTATTTATTTGTTTGTTTATTTATTTATTTATTTATTTATTTATTTATTTATTTTTTGTATTGTGTATTGAATGATACTATTGTGCTTAGTTATTATTTTAAATACTGTTCACAGAAGTTTATTTGCCAAATGTTTCGAACCAGCTTTGAGCGGTTACTATGCAATCACCGCTGCGAACCTACCAAATGTGCGACACCTAGAAAAAAAAAAGCATTTTATTTTATGCCACTGATCTGATGTGACAGACTTTTATGTCAATGCATTCCGCTTCTAGGAGTTTTTTGGGAAAACTATTCTGAGTCTGGTATAAATAGCCTGAAATGTACATGTACATCCGCTGATACATGTGTGTCTATGTCGTTTGTAGTAGTTTTGTACATCATTTTTAATCATTATTCAGGTTTGCAATTTGAACCCGAAACCAATGTTAATATATATATCTGTGTGATTTACCCAATGTCTATATTTAATTCGACGACATATGTCTATTAACCGTTTTGCCCTTTTGCGTTTTTCCATACAGTTGTTACAAGGAAGCCTACGCATTGTTGTACTTTCGAAGGAACATTTCAGGGCATCGGGGTTCTCTGTATATAGCAGCATCCATGCTACGTACATAATTTAGCGATCGGTTCTCTGGCTGAAAGGTGCTTGTCGTTTGAGCTTGACCGCAGCATAAATAATGATGACCGCACTCAGAAATACAACAATCTGGTTTTAAGCCCCCGCCCGCAGTCGACTTTCCTTGTGCCTTCTTTTCCGTCGGCTGGACCTGAAGAGAGGTTGAGAGTATCAGCAGTCGTCCGCCACGGCGCCGCATATCCTGTCCTCCTCTGCCAACTTGGGAATAAAGTGCACAGCAACTGTTTACAAAGAAATCACATTACCACTTGCATGCTGAACATCACGGAAACTTGAGAAAAAAAAAATGAAAGAAATATAAATAAAAACAAAGTGAAATGGTGATTTTTTTTTTTGTTTTTTGTTTTTTTTGTTTTTGTAAAAGTATAAAGGTACGTAATCCTGACCAGACATGAGCGGGGAAAAAATCCTCAGATTAACTCTGTGGACAATTACTTCGTGGGGTAGAGAAAAATGTGACAAAATAAGTCTAATTGTCGATATCCTGACAACCTCCATTGAATGATTCTTTAAAGTTCACTTAGGAAGCAAATATTAACTAAAGGAATTAAAAAAAATATAATAATAATAATAATAATAATAATAATAATAATAATAATAATAATAATAATAATAATAATAATAATAATAATAATAATAATAATAATAATAATAATAATAATAATAAAAAGGATCTGCTTCAGCATCTTTTGCAACGATGCCTTTATGTCCAGTTTAATTATGTAACTTTGATGATCAAATGATTATATACCTGTCCTGAACGTTTACTGCGGACTGTAATTAACATGAATTTGCAAAATTGCTAAAGTGTCTATGAACCTAGCAGGAAGGCCAATTTGCTGATCATTGATTATCAGGTGTTGCGGGCGAGTCCACTGGAATTGAAATGGGGCGCAGCATTATGTCGCGTGAATGAGCAGTGCTGCTGAGTTATTCAGCTAAAAGAGCAATATCGGTAATCTGTGTAGCAGAGTTGTTATATATCTGTATGCAATATGACACGATGGTTCAGAAAATGCGGCGGCATAAACCAGTATATCATTCGAAAGACATCGAGTGTGTGTTAAAGATCGGGAAAGCCAACCACACTTACGGCCGAGGTAGACTAGTCCGTTTTGTATCTGCATGAAGCTGAGTGTGCTATTCAATTGAGTAGGATGTACGCAAAGGTACTAGTGTCTTACAGAAGCTTCCAGGTATGTACGTTGTTTTATTTTATATATTAAACCAAGCCGTTTAATATTGCTTTTTTACCGTGTCGGTCTCTTTCAGGGATGACTCACTTTATGGACTTGAGTCAGCTGGAATGAAATTTACTTCATTCGCAGTCATGTTACTGTGATAGAGTTGGTAGAAGGGTCAGTTAACAAGTGTTGTTTGTGCAACCATACTCACAAAGGACATTTATCTGAGATAGAAATCCCCAACTCATACTGTTGGAGGGAGACAATCTGGTCAAGAATTCAATGATGTGGTGACAAAACGAAGACGGCTACCATAGCACTGTGTTATTAAGAAAGTGACAGGGGACAAGAGTGATAAGGACTTTGCATTGTCAGCCTCATATTCTAAAACATTTGAAATACAATGATTCAAATATTGTTTTGGAATTGGCTCAAGTTGCATCCATGCAGCCGAGGTAGAGAATTGTGAGCCGCACCATGCCAACGAATTGGGTTCATGGAAGATATCCCAGCTTGACTGGCATGCATCTTTTTCCCATTAAAAATTCTAGAAATGTTTTACTGCTGTTGGCATCATCTCATATGAATAACATCATCGGCTAGTCAGCAACTTTCATTCATCAAAACCTTAGCCTGATGTGTGGCGGAGGAAGTTGTTGAGTCAGTCTTAAAAGGGTAATGTTTTCCTCAGTTTCGGGCAGGCACATATAATTGGACGACAATTTCGAATAAAACCTGCAAGGATAACAAACTGATGGTCCGGTCAATTTTCTTAACATTTTCTGGTCATACAAATATAACCTAGTAGAATGAAAAGAACATACACGGGCTCTGTTCCCCGAAAACAGGTACACAAATTACAAATATGTTTAAAGTGCTACACGCAATACCCTGTAACAACAAACCAAGTGACTATACGATGAAGTACGAGACGACACTGTTATATTCTCACGATACAACCATCTATAATATTGTGGTTCTGTATAAGTGGAAGAGTCCCGTATGTATGTACGGACTTGCCATTTAGGTAACATGTTTTCATACGTGTCAACAGTTTAAATATTATACCTGTAAATACCCAAATACGTCTATATGTTGCTTTTGTAAAAATATTAATGATACCTAATGCGTTCAGAATAAAAATATATTTAGGTTATGCTTACAGATGATTAACTTTTAAAGGCTTTACGGCTTTCTCGCTTTCAATAATTCATTTTTATGGTAATGGATATTTTGATCATTATATTTCAGTCAAAGAGTAGACAATATATGACAAAGGGTATTAATTCCTACGATTGATATATTTTCAAGATAAATCCTGTGTACTTTGTTGATTTTGTCGTACGTAATATCTGAAATGAATACTTTAGGTATCCAGGAAACCTATTGGGAACTACGCACCAGATATATAACACAAACAAGCCACCGTAAAGCTATTCTAATCAATTGCACTATCATTTTTCAGACTTACTAGCAATGTCCGCTCCGATGCAATTTGCCCATTAAATGACGGTTTTGTAATTTCAAACGAAACTTTGAGGATGATCAACATCCCGAGCATTATTTGAGGCGATATGAATTGATAAATGAAAGATATTATTACCAGAGCTTTTATTGGTATTAGTATATGTTGAATTATTTATACTAACGGCAGCTGAAATGCAACCGGCATATTTTAGGTTCAATATTCCGACCGCTGCACTTTGATCAAAACGGAACCTCGGTTGGCCGGTATTGCAGCATTAGCCAGGGTTCGCTCTTAAGACTTTGTTCTGTCCTTAAAAAAACCGAGTGCGCATGTCTGAAGGGCCAGGTCTGTATTGTGTGTCTAAAAAAAGCGAATTTCATTTCACGCAATGCTAATTCCCACATTCAGCCGTTCTGCTCACTATATAAAGCCTTGGTTGGACATTAAGTTATATTTGCCGAGAGAAATTGTGCGACTCAGAGCGTTTGGCTATCTTTTCTTAAGACGCTACTTTAATTTCTACTTGAACTGGAAGCTTCCGGCGCATAGTGCCTTCTGACAGAGAAACTAATCATTGCCTAGATGATAAACATTAAAATCAAGGTATTCAACACGTTACCGAAATTATCATATTCTATAACGTGTATCTACTGGTCTGGGTCTGATCACTTGAGTGCCGAACACACGCTGCATTTGAACATCCTTATTCCTCACTATTGTTTTAGTTCTGTGGCAAACCCCCTGTTCCGTAAGATTTGCATGGTGACCGATTGAGTCTACCCATTGCTGCGCAGCTAGCATCTCTTTAACTTGACTCCAAAGCAGGCCCATACAGCGTATTTTGTCGACTGCGCTGGGGTCTGCCCTTCTTTGATAAGTTCACTGTTTCAGCATTATAAAAGTGACTCAGTTTTCAATTGGCTGAGTACGGTTCCTATGGTAAGACTCTTCGGTACACTAGGGACCAGAGGCTGTTACTTGTACAGGTGGCGATGATGAACCTCCTGCTTGGTGTCTCAGTCTAGGTTGGTGTTCCCAGCATAGATTTGTTTCTCTTACCATAAATATAATTTTGTCTAAGGAAGTTACACCAAGTGTAGTAACACGGAACTTGGTGTGCTTTGCAGGCAACTCTTTAGCTTAAAGACAAGGTAACAATGATAGCGATTAGAATGACACAACACCAAAAATTATTTCCTTGCAGTCAGGTTCCTTACATTTGTCTTTTGCGATTTGTTATTGTAAATGATTTAGCTCCCGATATGTCGAGCAAGTCACAATTAATGTAAATCGAATTCAGGATACAGAACTGAATAGGAGTGAAAATGTACGAAAATTCTAACATTAATCGAAATAAAAATGCATAAACATATACACATACATATAATTCGACTAAGAAAAACTGATTCACAATAGGAAATCAAGGCACGTATAATGAGCACATGCCAATAGACAGACTCAAAAAAACATCGTAGCACAAACAAACAATTGTACCCAGAACAACTGGACAACCATTGAAAATCATAAGAATATGTAAAAAAATGAGGTATGCAATTGGAAACCTGAAAATGAAATAATAACTGATGGTGAGAAAAACAAGTGGCATTGTTGCCAACATTTCCTATGTATATCTGTGGATTTACTCGGTCTTAAAGGAAGGGTCGCTTTACAAAGAATACGAAATTAGTATCGCTATTGTAATTCAGGGCACATTGTTTTTTGTCAAAAGATGCAAAGAAAGAATTAAATAATAGGTCCTCAGTTGATCCACGTTGGCAACATATCACTGCAAAGGCTGACTGCGTAAATGATCTTATGAGAAAAGTATATTAGTATCTTTCTACAATTTCTACAAACATACCAAAAATAAGAAAAAAATAAGGAAACAAAGAGAAGAAAAATTAAAAAAAACGTAAAAATGTTTGAACATATCAGGTCAGCATAATGGGTTCATCACAACAGTGACCTGTCATTGTTTATTATTTCTTTTTCTGTATTTAAAAGAATTGAGCGGCTATCAATATCAGGGCCTTTTTTGTGAAAATGTCGGAAGACATTAAGAGTTCGATTACAGTAATTTGTTGCTTAGAAAATTGCAAGAATAAGACTGTCGTGCCAGTTTCACAAAATGTGTAGTAAACAATATTATGTGCCTAGAAAACGGGCTTATATCCCCTTTTAAACTGTCTCGTCAGACATTTTTCAATATCCTTAAACGAAATGCGACGCATGCAACGCAGAAAAAAAAATTCAAGCAAAACAGCTCTTCGCCAGAGTTTATCAAAGAGTTATACTCAAGTGGCTACAAATGTTAGTAAATTGTGTTGCAGATGACAAACTATTTAAATGTTACGTTACAGACAAAAACCTGGAGGATGCCGTAAATAGTTTGCAAATACATCCACGCTATAGCACATAATAGGTCAGTGACAAATTTTCAAGGGCGATCGACAGTCACCTGGTTAATCCAATTTCAGTGAAGGCGCACAATGCAATCACCCATCAAGGTTACGCCCATGGAGATCCCAAATCACTCTACCTGGAAATAGCAGGTCCAGATTAGTAAATGTTTTCTTTTCTACAAAGTTTCATTCGAAGATTAACTTATCAGTAAGCAATAATAGGAAGAAATGCTGTAATAGGCCATTATTTGCTTGGTTGCGATTAACTAACAAGATTCGCCACACAGCTACGTTATATCCACATTTTCTCGCTGCAAGGACGGTAATTTTTCTTCTTCTTCTTCTTCTTCTTCTTCTTCTTCTTCTTCTTCTTCTTCTTCTTCTTCTTCTTCTTCTTCTTCTTCTTCTCCTCCTCCTTCTCCTCCTTCTACTTCTTCTTGTGTTTCCTCTCCTTCCTCTTCTTGACTGTAATGCAGGAGATTTTTGAAAAAAAAAAATTCGTATGCTGCAATTTGTCGCATGCGACGCGTCTCATGCAACGGACTGCACCATTTAGCCATAATGTTGCATAAAACATGTCTTTCGTGTGACGTGTAACAGAAAATCTACCGGCTACTCCTTTTGTTACCTAGGATTCATATACACCTGGACACAAATAATGCATTTACATTATGCATTTTTTTTTTCAGTTCTTTTGTGTCTGATCTTCACTGTTTGTTAATTGATTGATTGATTGATCGATCGATCGATCGATCGATCCATTCATTCATTCATTCATTCATTCATTCATTCATTCATGCATTCATTTATTTATTTATATATTTATTGATTTATTGAGTTTGTCCTTTTTGGGTGTTGCAGTATCCCCCTCCCCAACTGTCATTCTCACTTAAGGTCGTCAAAAATCTACATGAGCTAAAAATTTAATCTAGGCCCCTGTCTTCTAGGAAAGCAAGCAGAAATCGTGTGGTTCGAAAATATTTCAAGCAATAATAGCTAAATCAAGAATGGTGTTTGTTTGTCCCGTTGCATTTTCTTGACGAAAGAGCTGATTGATAGACACAATGTATGAATGACGTACCGAACAAAGATCTTGGTTGTCATAATGAGGACAAAGACAGTATGCTAGTTGGTATAGACAGTTCAGTATAGAACAGACTATCCTGAATAGTTCTTTTATTGCAGGTGGCACAGTGCACTTTCTATATGAAAAGTACCATGACAACTCCGCGGTGGATATTCGAATACCAAATATTTTATGCGAGCAAATATGCAAAACAATGCATGGAGATACCAAAAATGTTCCACTTTCTTTCAAACATGTGAAGGTTGGCCAATATTAAAAAAAAAAAAAAAAAAAAGTTTTTGAAAGAGTTGCAAGCATTTCATTCATCTCTAAAGACATTCTCTTTACGTAAAGTAGATGAAATAATTGTTTCTGCATGGACAAGTACCTGAGTGTTTGAGAACATGGAGTATAAACCAACTTGTTAAACAAATATGAAAGCAAGAATTCAAGATCACTGGACTTCCGGATGTGTAGACGTACTATGTTGTGCGTTTATACAAGTATTCAGTTAAAAAATCAGGTATAATATGAAAGTCATTATTCAATTGTTTATTGATGTTACTGGCAATGATAACTTAACCAACAATAACTATTGTACAAAAAAGCCGAAGCTAAAGCTAAAATACAGTACGCTACAATATTAATTATCAACAGAGACACAGTGATGTGAATTTGATTCAGGTCAGACAAGTAGAATTGCAGTTGTATGCTTTCCAAGTGCTTTATGATAGATACAAATTATGACCTTGGTGCTGATATCTTGCCAGAAAACATCCGATAATGCGACAGTCGCGGTAAAACAGACTGGCAAAATTTATTGACATATTTTAAGAATGTGTGACTTTGTTGTATGTATATTTAAATGATTACTCATCGATCAAAAGTGCACCATCAGGTACTGGTGGGTGAATACAGTGGAGTTAAGCTTTTGGCGCATGAAATTGTTAGCCGTAAAACATCATATGATACCCGGCTGGGGGCTGATCTCTGTCATTACTATGATTCGTAAATTCCAAACTTTATTTCATTTTAACGTGCGTTCGGCTGGAATAATCTGCATAGTACTAATAACCAATTGTTTCTGCTGTTCCTGACCTTTTCACCTGACATGGGTATGTATCACACCACGACATTGTCAGTTACGTTGAGACACTACTAGTAAAATAACTATCGTCATCACTATCATCATGACTACAACTGAAATATATATATAAAAAATGCCAATGCCAATATATAATGAAAATAGTAACAATAACAACAATAACAGTTCTCTGACCTTTGTTGAATTGCATTTATGTGGGTCGCTGCTTTACCCTCACCCCCCCCCAATAATGATAATGATGATGATAATAATAATAATGATAATAATAACAATAATAATAATAATAATAATAATAATAATAATAATAATAATAATAATAACAATAACAATAACAATAACAATAACAATAACAATAACAATAACAATAACAATAACAATAATAATAATAATAATAATAATAATAATAATAATAATAATAATAATAATAATAATAATAATAATAATAATAATAATAATAATAATAATTAATAATAATAATAATAATAATAACATTTTGTAGGGTCAAAAGATTGCTGCAACATGGGACACACACATGACAAGTCTGCTGGCTTTTGAATTGCAAATTCCAGAATAAGGGCCCACATCCTCGCGTAAAAATGGTAGTGTCATAAAAGTGTGAAGTCATCAGACTTTTAATGAGTGATGGAATTTAAGTTGTGTTGTGTTTGTAGGTACTACCGAATCTGTGGCATAGTGACCATACCAGCGTTAAAATGTTTTTACATGTCGCCCAGCTCTGAAATATCTGAAATAGCTGTACGCTGTATGACAGGTTCCCTACTAATTTTACCTCCTTCAACTTATCACCATACTGTTTCGTTACACTAAAATGTGTAACTTTTATTGCATTACGCTTAAATGTTTCAGTTTTATCGCATAACAGCAATATATGTGGGGGTCCGGTCAGATTTGATCCAGGCTGTGCCTTGGGTTAAGATTGATATGCGGTGTTCAAATTGGGTAGGCCAAGGGGTTTGTAATGACCGCGAATTACGTAAATGACGACTTATTTGACCAGAGCTGTGCGGGACGTGACCGTACTTGAAATTGACCACAGTCTGAACTCTCAACTTTTGCCAACTTGGCAAGAATTCTTTGAAAACGACCAAGGCTTATCAATAATCCGCATGTCGGAACACCCTCTAAAAAGAATTATATAATCACGGCAGTTCAGCCTGCCAGACGGAAATCCCCATTAACGCTGAAATATTTGATACAAAAATAGGACCTGTGTCACAGGGAAGACACTTACTCTTTCCTCTCAGTTGCCAATGTTGCCGGATATCAGATGCTCCATTAAGATATAGCTTTGGCCAGATCTGACCAGAATACGCATGTTTTGCTTTTATGCAAAACTAGTGAAGCACTTTGGTATGGAAAACTCTATCGACTACTTGGAGTGGTAAGTGTATTTGCAAAGTTCCCGACATATCAGCAGCAAGTATTATAAAACAGAACCGATCGAACTATGCAAAATGCTGGCAGAGTCACTAAAATACATAGTAGAGTATGATTACAGTTTTAACGCAATTTTGATTGACTCATTCATTCAAAGTCTTGTCACCTTTTGCTTTATAGCTCAGCCTGCTATAATGATTATCTTTGTTAGACAGTCTCCCATCGGCAGCCATAACACGTGAAACAAAGTGTTAATCACCTAAGTGTCAGATATAAGCCCACTTCAATTAGTGCAGTTGTTGAAGTGAGACCCAGGAAGC
Source organism: Hermodice carunculata (assembly GCA_964020975.1). Taxonomy (NCBI): domain Eukaryota; kingdom Metazoa; phylum Annelida; class Polychaeta; order Eunicida; family Amphinomidae; genus Hermodice; species Hermodice carunculata. The sequence continues at coordinate 58,358,741 of OZ026618.1, read as the reverse complement.
CATAACAACATGCAATACCCTAAAGGTCTAGCTCTTACGCAACTAGGTGACATATATATATCATTTGCAACTGTTGTGGCCCTATGGTCCCCGGTGTCTTTTCGTCAGTCATTTAAAGGAAATTATCGTCTTTCGTGGTCTGGGCAGCAGTGAACTGTTCATTTCTTCTCACTGGAAGTATCATGTATTGTATATATATATATATATATATATATATATATATATATATATATATATATATATATCAAGAAGCTCGAAAGAGAGGCTCTTTGCGTCCCTGCATATATATATATATAATAATAATAGTTTATTAATAATAATTTTATTCACCCCCAAATATTGGGGAGACACATATAAATACATAGTCACATATACAATCGCACAATGATATACATATATACAAAGACGAACCATTATTGCTCGTAAAATATTAAAAAGCCGGGATCAAACTACCAAGATCTGTAGAGGAGCTGCCGTTATGGGCAGGCAGAGGCCGGGCAGGCGGGCCTGCTCACTAGAAACACCCAGTGAGCAGGACCGCCAGCACATGCTCCTCTGCCCATGGCTTAATAAACTTCTCGTGGCAGATCAGGTACCCTAATGAGTCCACCACACCGTCCCGCGGGCGCCCCGACTCATGGACAGCCGAGGGACGGTTGAATCCAGTAAGCGCAACACTGGTCGGAGATAGGCCGAGATCGAGAATACGGTCGATTATGGTGCCTTTATATCTTCGCCCAGAAACGATGTATTGGGCCAAAATATAAGAATAGAACGACAGTAGGGGAGAATCGACCATAAAGATACGATTGAACAGAGACAAAGTCATATATTTTACACGATCAGAAATGGTTTGAATGTCACAGGCCTTCAGCAGAGCAGAGTGGTGCGAGCGCTTAGTAATACCAAGGAAGCGCTTAACTAGAGTTCCCTGCGTAGATTCCAGTTCACGGAGGGAAGTGTTTGAAATGTTTACAGTATCAAGACCATATGTGAGAACAGGGGAACACATAGTATTCCATAGATAAGTTTTAACATTAGTGTCCAACCCAGGGTATGAGAGGCCAACATTACCAAGGGCATAATAACTCTGTCTGCATTTCTTGATTCTGTTCTCAACATGAACTTTACATGAGTTCTTGGAAGTAAAAGTTACACCAAGAATGTCAACATGTTATTCTCACTTGTAATATTCATATATATATATATATATATATATATATATATATATATATATATATATATATATATATATATATATATATATATATATATGAATATTACAAGGAGCCTGAAAGAGAGGCTCTTTGTGCCTTTGCATATATTTACCAGTCAACAAATGCCTTTGCATTCCGAAAAAAAAAAAAAAAAACATGAAAGGCCATTTTTTAAAATGAGAATTCATGATCCCGATACAGCATCTACAATATTTTCTGAAAATTCGACTGTGTCTAAGTTAAGAATAATTATGACCTTGCTTAAAACAAAATTGTGTGCTAAATGGCCCCGCCTGAAATGTTTTAATAATGGCTAATGCATGTGTTAAGAATTAGGAGTGTCCTGCGTTTGACAGCTTTGTAAATCTACCACCAGGTACACACATCAAATATATTGCAAATATCGCAATACAGCCATCATGGTGCCATATAGTCACTGAAGACAGCAAGCAAGGCTAGTAATACTACTACCATTACTAACTTATGAACCCCCGTGAGCGTGCAGGGAAACAAGATGTTAAAATCACCGAGAGCAGTAAAATAAACATAGACAAACACGTAAAAGTTTGCGATCATGCGGTGAGTGCTCTATAACAACATAATGACCTGCCATCATATTTTCAGTTGGTGTTCTTTGCAGTTGTCAAAGAATGGTATTACCATTTGTGGCAGTTTCAGAACATGCAGCAGCTGGTTTTGGATTGCATGACATGAACTAATTGTCATTAGTATCTGATTTAAACTCTTCACTCGGCATAATATGTGCTCATTTGAGAAGAATGCGTTTCTGCTTGCGCGAGATGGATCAAAATTTGAACAATACACGTCATGACTCTGTCATGACAATTGAGGACATAAAAGTATATAGGCGTGAATTATTTAGAGTACTTCACTCTGCGTAGACCTAAGCCATACATGTATATACCTGAGGGTTGGGTCAAGCGTCAATCCCTTTCCAAGCGCGGCTGCATGGTCGGACAAAAGCTACCTCAGAGCTATACATATAGATGTGTGTGTGTGTGTGTGTGTGTGTGTGTGTGTGTATGTGTGTGTATGTATGTGTGTGTGTGTATGTGTGTGTTTGTATGTGTGTGTGTATGTGTGTGTGTGTGTGTCTGTGTGTGTGTCTGTATGTGTGTGCGTGTGTGTGTGTGTATGTGTCTGTGTGTGTCTGTGTGTGTGTTTGTGTGTGTGTCTGTGTGTGTCTGTGTGTGTGTCTGTGTGTGTGTCTGTCTGTGTGTGTGTGTTTTTTTTTTGTGTGTGTGTGTACGCTTGCACGGTATCTTTGCAACCAATGAGGGATGTTCGTGTAGGTGGCAGCACCGGTTCAGACGCTATATTTTTTTATTACGCCATTAACTATGGCGCCCATTGGCCAACAAGGATAATTCAACTTGTTTATTATCCAGGTGTTTCCATCTGGGGTACTTATGAACTGTCGGTGCCATCTGGGAGAATATGCCCTATTACCAGAGCATGACACTGCTGTGGCTTTTACTGTAAACCAGCAGTTTTATTATAGTTGTTATTACATCGCAAGTTCCAGTCGTTGGAGTGATGGTAAAATTAACAACCGTCTATGAAACATCTTGCGTTTGTGAATAATGTAAGGCGCAACCTTCCTAATATATGTAAGATATCCGTTGGGCCACCAGCCAAGAATACATCAATTGTACAGTGAAAGGATATTGTATTTGTATATTTTTGCCCAGAACCATTTCCTAGTAGTCATTACCCTCTTCCGCCGTCAGAACTCTTTACTCTCCATAAGCTAACCTGTCCCTGTCTAACCTATATACATATGGAATTGCTATTGTCCATATTGCACACGTTCCTTTGTAGAATTTTGACATAGGGTGTATCAGCCCAAATAAATTAAAGGGTCTTCAGCGGGTAACTATTCAACATGTTTCGGAGCCTATTACCTGTTGTATGTAAAGATTCACCAACGATAAAAGTTGTACGCAAGGTGAGAAGTGGTTTTCAGGTAACACAATTAACGTGTGTGCAGTCTCGTATGTTTGGCATTCGTACTATGGCAGCGTGAAAAAAATACACATCTGAAATTTGAAGATACTACACGACGTACAGAACTGTAAAAAGACACAAATTTGTGTCATGCTGATGAACATTGGTATCGTCAGAAGAATCCTTGCTTCTTGTGAATTACGCAAGAAAGACATTTTTACCGGCTGTAAATTTGTTCAATAAGTAGATATGGTTAAGAGTACCTACAGAGCACTATTGTGAATTCTTGTGAAGTTAAGGGTTGGCCTGCCCCCCCCCCCCTCCCTCTCTCTCACACACACAGAAAGAAATATGTTTTTTAATGTAAAAGATTTCAGTAATGCAATGGGTGAAAAGTTGAAGTGATATTGTGGGGCATGCTAAATTGTGTTCTTTCGGCCTATGAGCTATTGCCACGGGCGAGTAATCACGTTTTGTTTTTGGGACATTGCATTTTACGGTTGTTTCGGTTGCATTAGTTTACAATAAAACGGATATATGTGGTTACATTTTAACATAAAAAGGCAATGTTATAATAATAATAATAATAATAATAATAATAATAATAATAATAATAATAATAATAATAATAATAATAATAATAATAATAATAATAATAATAATAATAATAATAATAATAATGATGATGATGATGATGATGATGATGATGATAATAATAGTAATGATAATAATAAAATATTTGTACAAAAAGAATTACACCCAATTTTGAAGACGCCCATGGAAAGCATGTTGCGATAGAACAGGGCACTTAGATAGATAGATAGATAGATAGATAGATAGACAGACAGGCAGACATATAGATAGATAGACAGACAGACAGACATGTAGACAGATAGACAGATAGATAGATAGATAGGTAGATAGGCAGGTAGATAGATAGATAGATAGATAGATAGATAGATAGATAGATAGATAGATAGATAGATAGATAGATAGATAGATAGATAGATAGATAGATAGATAGATAGATAGATAGATAGATAGATAGATAGATAGATAGATAGATAGATTAGATAGATAGATAGATAGATAGATATATAGATAGATAGATAGATTCTTTCTTACTTTCCCAGGACTGAGCACTTGTCAGAATGCTTGTAGCATCAGAATTTACTGCTGTAGCACAGGCAGTCTGAGTTTCCTATCTTCACAATGGAACAATATGTCTCCCTGTAGCACTTTTCTGCACTTTTGTAGCACTTTGGTGCTGCAGTGCTACAGAATGCCCATCCCTGTTTCCCGGCCGAAAAACATTGTGCTCCTCATGGTTTTTAAGTTTCAGTGAGTCACAATTTATTTGGTGTGTCACGGGACAGCCTTGACTGACCACTTCCATGTGTCGTTTCCTAATTTTTTTTGACTAGCTACGCCACAACATTTAGAGCTTGTTGCCGGGGGATCGTCCTTTACCCGTATCCGCCAGCCTCGCTTTCAACCCAGCACAGACTTCATTTCCGTAAAGGGGCTGCCAGTGGTGCTTGATGTCGTAATTTTCATCCCGACTGGCGGTTTTGTTTACTTTTCTTCTTTTTTTTTTTTTTGCAAGAGAAACTGCCCCATTTTGCTAATTTGGAAGTTTTCCATGTGAATCATGACATGCACACGTCTTGTGTCGGGTGTTAAAAGTTTGGTTGTCCATGCTAATAAACTCTGGTGAGAAAAGGCAACTGCGCGAATATGGCAGATACAAAAGTATATCACACTTATGGAGCTTTCCAGTGCCTGACACACGGGGCAGCTTTTAACGCCTGTGGAACCGAGTTGGAAGCCCAACTTGTGTAACATACGTTTTCAATATATTCATACAGTAATGCGAAAGACGTTCCGTTGTAAATGCTAATGGCACGCAAGCAGGCTACCAAGATTCGTGCCTGCGTGACTATTCCCAAAATTCATAAACTGGCATCGATTCAGCCGCCACGTACAAGGCAAGAACAATACAGCAACAGTTTCGACACATGTGCTGATGCAGAACCGTGATATATTAAGTTATTGACAGGTCGGGAACTTACGATAGGCTAATGTCTCTTTCAACGAGCACAAACTAAACATTTGAAGCATACGTGGAATGCAATTGGTATTTTTTTTTATCAGCTTTCCTTTCTTTTTCTTTCTTTTTTATTTTCTTTTTTTTCCGTTTTTTTTTCTTCTTTTTGTTTTTTGTTTTTGTTTTTGTTTGTTTTTTATTTTTATTTTGTTTTTTCTTTTCTTTTTTTTTTTTTATTCCCGATTTTTTGAAGTGAAATGTATTCAAATGAAAAACCTATTGACCAAACCGTCGTTGGTCACTGACAGTCAGAGTCTTCGGTGATGAACATTAAAAGATCGAGGTGAGAGTTGGTCTTTCTTTCTTTCTTTCTTTCTTTCTTTCTTTCTTTCTTTCTTTCTTTCTTTCTTTCTTTCTTTCTTTCTTTCTTTCTTTCTTTCTTTCTTTCTTTCTTTCTTTCTTTCTTTCTTTCTTTCTTTTTCTTTCTTTCTTTCTTTCTTTCTTTCTTTCTTTCTTTCTTTCTTTGCGTTTTTTTTCTACAGAAATGCAACACTGCCGAAGTATGCGAGACACAAAATCTAACCATGCTGCCACAGGGGAATTTGTGGTATTAATCTTATAAGGCGTGAGCATTTATTTCCATTGTTATCATCTTAAAGGTTCCAAAAATTGCAAACTCATGGTATGTTTGCGTCTCCTTATTAGCACTGTGTAGCAAATTAACTTTCCAGTTACATTCGAGTTATCTTAAAATGTTAGAGTCACAGTTAAAGTTCTCTGACATCTGTATTTTGAAAGTACGACCGTCTCAGGTATGTGCAGATTACTTGATAAATCATGCGACATGACAGAATTGTGAAAACACTGTTTGTAAACGTATCTTATAAATACAACACTGTGTCCATTGATGAATTTGTAAAGTCATTGCAACATACAAGAACCGCCGTTTTTATTTTTGGACTTTATAAGCTATTGAGCTAAATTATGCAATCCTTACAAGAAAATTATAATTTCCACGATGAAAAGTTATCAAGAATAAAAGAATAATTAAATAATTGTTCAACCAGTGCTTTGAATTGATTTAAGCTGGAGATTATGAAAATTGCTAAGGTTATAGACCAAAGTTTCAAGTTTCAAGTTCATTACTACATAAAATATGAAATACAATGAATGAACTATAAATACAAAAATTGTCAATTTACAGGTTGTAATTCATATGTAAATAGTTCAATGAGCAGATCAGTGGCAGGGACACGATGAACCTATACAGGCTTACAGGTCCATGCAACAATAAAGATTACGATATAATTATAACAGTATGACAAGTTTAAGAAAATATAGCAATATACCAATACATGCTAACACATGTGGAATTTATAGGACTTTTTGTCTTTCATCAGTACATATAAATAAATGTTGTGTACAATGTTTTAAATTAAGTAAAGGTTTCCCTTGCTTGTGGAATATATTTGTATTTCCGTTTGAAGGAGTGGATGTTTGTGATGTTTGTTAAAACCATTGGTATTCTGT
>OZ026618.1:58341979-58346979 GCA_964020975.1 Hermodice carunculata | reverse complement strand
AAGTTCTCTTTCAGGATTGATAAGGAAAATGTTTTAACATAATAGCAAACCATACATAAATATTAATTCACATTCAAGGAAAGCATATTATTCGCAGAATAAATATTCAAAGAGCATCATTAAATCTTACACTGTTGAAATGTTGGAAGATGCTAAAAAAAATATATTTTGGACAATACTTTGGTCAATGGGGACCATTTTCTTTTCAACAAATAAAGGGCATTAAAATGGGTAGCAACTGCTTGCAGATGTACATTTAACCTGGCTTGAATTTAAGAGTATAGACGATATTCGGGTCACTGATGACAAGTTTTGTATAAAAGTCTTTCAAAAATAGATAAGTTTTAACTTGAAGTAGCTTACTATTCTTTCTCTGACAGTAATATCATTGAAGCCATTTGGTATTTTGAGATTTGGTCACATTTATTCTAAACTTCAGGACTTTGCATCTCGAACCAAATTTATTTACAATAAACTAGAGCCAAGATAATTTTAAAATGTACTTTAGATCTAATATTTATACATTTTTTGCTGTAAATATCCATAGTTTGAAGCTTGGCTTCAATAATTTTAGAAATTTCTGACGTGTCTGTTTTGCTACTTAATTCTATCTTTTTGCATCAGTCTGTTTAATATTCATCCTTTAGACATTTTTATGTATCTTGTTTTGTGTTAGGTTAAACCACCAGGGGCTTTTGGTAGTAGGCAGCGGCCCACAACAGTTAAAGCTTGCCTAATTTTACTTGCTACCTGGTTAAGAAAAATATATTTTGACTGCATTTTCTTGACTTAAAAACTAGTGACTTTCATTTTTGTTCTGACTTGCCCTACAAATTTTGCTGTTAATATCCAGATATTGTTAGAGAGTTTGGCTGCAATAGTTTTACAGATTTATCACTTGCCTGTTCTGCTACTTGATTTAATCTTTCGGCATCATTCGGTTTCAATATTCACGTTCAGGCATTTTAGGCTTACATGTTTTCTGTCAGGTTAAATCTGCAGGGGCTATCAGTAGGAAGCAGCGGCCGACGATAGTTACAAGTCGAACTAATTGCACATAACATATGCTTAAGACAAATAATGTTTTGATAACATGTTTTTACTTAAATGCTTGTGACTTTCATTCTTTTCTGACATTCCTAAGTACAGATTTATTCAGAGTAAAAAAATACTCAAATTTTACAATATTTACTCAAATGCCACAAACCTAACCCATTATGTTGAAAAATTGATCCAGGGTTGGCAGCGAAATAGAGCTTCAATTTTTAGAGACTTCCAAAGCGATGAGTAGGTGTCATCATGGGGTTTGTTTTACATTTCTGGTGTAGGATATCTATTGTTGCAATACTTGTCAGAATTTCCTTTGGTTTCTTCAGGTAGTCTAGCTGTAACTGTTTATTTCACAATCAATGGGACTAAATTTAATTCCTCAGTTTGTTTCTACTTCAGTTGAACACTGGCAGGTGGTTTTACTAAGATAAGCTATCCAACTAGAAAGGGCACATACTGGTTCAGGGGTAAGTCAAATTGTTCATATCTGAAATTGTTCTACAGAAATTTAGTAATTATATTTGGTCTGACAGGTATTCTTCATTCACGAAGCTCTGCATTCATGAGCAAAACTTGCTGAATATTTAGCGTAGCCAAAAAGCCACCACTCAAAGAGACATGTACGGCTCCAGGCTTCGAAACATCTTCTGAGTAGTTAACCGCTGAAGACCCTAAATTTATTTGGGCTAATACAGCTTATGTCAAAATTTTACAGAAGAACGTGCGTTATACGTTCAACAGTGACAGGCTAACTTAAGGAGAGTAAAGAGTTCGGGCGGCAAAATAGGGTAATGACTACCAGGCAGTAGTTGCAGGCAAAAAAAAAAAAAAAAAAAAAAGCCAGGTCACCAAAATAAACACAATTTGTAATTTGCGAGTTGGATACACTCATTTTTTTCTTTCATTTCACTGTTTTACCTTAGATCTCTATCGAAGTTCGTGCTTTCGTTCAAATATGCACCCGGAAATAAACAGACTAACTAAGTACATTGGTTTCTCTCACCAGCCCAGTTTATCAAAAATCGATTAGTGGTCCTTCTACGTTTAATAATGTTACCAATTTCAGAATTAGAAAAAATTCATTATCGAGATGGCACGCCTTTCTCTGATAACCTCGCTACCACCTTCTTTTCCAATACTCCTAGGTCCACCAATCTCTTATTTACACATCACAATTCCGGAAGCTGGGCATGCGGCCAACTTACCTTTGGATGCCTCTCAATAGTTAATTTTACCAAAGGTCTCGTTCATTGTGTTCAGTTACCTGGGTCATCTCAGGTTTATCTTTTTCCTTGGTGTTCTGGTCACTACCGATATCAAAGAGACCTAGTTCATCTATTATATTGATACAAGTAAATTTACCCATTACCTCGTCAAAAACAAGTTATATGGGCAATCACAAATTTAGGAGCGCCCCTCTGTGGTTTGTAGCTCCACACAGCGAAGTGCACTTAACGTATTCAATATCGTGGTCTCGGCCAGCTCCGAAAGCAGATCCTCATTGGTACTGTGTTTCCTTGGTGGTATTAAGGCAGGATGGACACCCTTAAACTCTACTATCAATACATATACAAGTCCATTACTTTTCAGTATGGTGATGTTATCGTTGAACTTTGATAGTTCGGTTTTCACTCTTGAGCTTGCCAACCTCGTCCTTGGGACAGTAGGCTAAACAGATCAGAACTATATTATTGCTATTTTAGAATTTAAATTTACCTGAAGTCGCTGCAGGCTGTGCTCCTGGAGATTTAATACATTGTAACAACAGACCGTTACACCGGTGTGTACAAAAACCCAGACTGCCATTTGTTTGGGGCGGACATTTTTTTCCCCTTGCCTATATGCATATATTCAGCGATAAAACAATGAAGTGCCACATATATTGCTGGTGAAATGCCTCTATCAAAGCATACATAGAAAACCCTTTCATTCGACAATACCAGAGTAAGTTCTTTGCGCCTCGGATCACAAAGACGTTTTACAGTGCAGTAGGCTACAGGAAAACCAGCACATTAACGGTTTAATTCATATTTACTTCTGTCACTTCCGTGGTGCTGATAATTCGTAGATTTTTACACGTGCATGACTGCAGATTCCTCAGACAATAGGAGGTATTCACCGAGATCTTTGGTTACCACCTAGACTACAGTGAGAAACTTGGTGGAAAGTCAGAAGCAGATTTATATTTTAAGAAGGGTCAAATGCGCTTCTATGATAAAAGTAATAAATTGACAAAGCAAAAAACCTAACGAAGTCATTAATTCAATTGTAAAAACTGCAAAATGCGATACCTATATATACCTGAGGCAACTCATAAATTTCAAAACAGCAATAATATGGTTGCGATATGTTTGGTCTATGCGAAACAGATTCAGAATATACTTTTTTTTTACTCCAACGTACTTCGGCCATGTTTGATTTTATGTCCCTTGCAGCATACGCCCTGCATGGGATCTTAGCATCAGATTTACATACTGATTTTTTATGTTCATGCACAACACAATAGACACACACACACACACACACACACACACACACACACACACACACACACACACACACATGAATGTTTACTAATGATAAAAACCTGGGTCCATAATTTCCAGATTTGTCGAACCAGTCCTTTGTGACGCAGAGAAAGCGCCTCTTATACGTGGCTCGGAGGGAGTAAATGTCTTACTGCTAGTCCTTTCGACTGCGACTATAGCTTTAACCAGCGTGTGTGGTGTTAACGTTTCTGTTGTGTACTTGCAACCCATGGACCTCAACGGGGATTTACGCTTTTCTTGGTGAGTGATTTTACAAGTCTTTTAACACCGAGGAGTATATTAATACCCGAATTGCACACCTTTGACTCTTAAAACAAGACTACATATTTGTAAATGATATCTTGTGGTGACTTACATTTCTTACTACAGCCAAGGAACCCGACAACCAGGGCAACGCACCCAAATGGCTCGATCGTGTTTCAAGTCCGTTAGCTTTTCGTGGATCTCGTTAAGACAATGCAAAGAATACTACTTAACGGTGGTGTCAGCTAAAATGTGAACGCCTCGAAGTAATGATCTATCGATCACCAAACCTTGGCATGGGCAACGTGTATCGTGTCTTGCCTTGGTCGCTGCCCTTCATGGTCTTTGACCTGCATCTGCGTTTTAAGCAATTTCTTGGTTCAATGTTTTCCATCCGGTTCTCTGATCTTTTTCAGATCGCATTTTATTTTTGCAAGCAACCAATCTGTCTACACGATACATTAGTTCTTGATATGCAAAAGTGAACTAGAGCTGCTCTCCCAGGTGTTTAGCGAGCTGCACTTCTTGCACTTCCACCTTGGTGACCTGTTTGACTCTTTTAGCCCCACACAGCAGTGATGAAAATATTATAAACCGCTTCTGCATTCGGTCATCATTGCCTTGTATTTGCGTCCATATACACCTATACAGTAAGAAATCTGGAGTGGTTTGATTCGACAGGTGACCCATCGAAAAGTTTGGCTGCCTCTTGGTCTTAGATTTGTTTTTTTTTTTTTTTTTTGTTATTCCTTTTACAGCATTCAGGGTTTACATTTTGAGGTAACAGACTCTCTGAACATTTTGGGCAACTCGAAAAATTGCAAAATTTAAGACATTTCATTTTGCGATGACTTACGCTTGCCGCTGTAGATTGTCCTTATTTATGAGGTAACTTTAATAACGCCAACATTGTGCACAGTATACAGTGATAATTGATAGCATATTGGCAATGCCATATCATTAGGTGACAAACGTCTTTCACTTCATGAAGCGCAGAAAAACTGTGATAAGGAAAGACAGAGGAAAGTCCACACGCATGGGTTACATGGTTGGCCATTGTACGATCGTCCCTTCTTCAGGGCATCACTGAAGTGAGATGGCCAAGCTGCTGATACAGTCCATCTGACGTGAATCATACCCTGATAAATGGACTATTGG
>OZ026618.1:58319479-58329479 GCA_964020975.1 Hermodice carunculata | reverse complement strand
TCCAAATTTATTAATGATATTGGGTTCATCGAGGTTATATAATGTTTTGTTGAAGATCGGTATGATTACAGGGCACAACTGTGTTTAGCGTTTGTACATTATAGAGATCCATTCGTCTATGTCGATGTTTAATCCTCACTGAATATTGAAGGTTGTGTATTTTTGTGATTTTTATCTCGACACACCTGTGTTTACTTACTGTACATTCCAATGACACATTTATTCATGTCATTTTAATCCCCACTTATCATTGACAATGGCTTCTGATGAATTGAATTATATGATCAAATTGTGAGCAAGTACTATGCTTCGACACATCTACATTCACTTATCCATGATAGACCTATATTCCTCCACATTGGCGTCATACAGGTTATGTCATTTCTATTTATGATTGTTTTCAGGACAAATCTGTGTAAATACTCACCCCAAATCAATTCTGCAACATGTTTTCAGTTTTAGCTAGTTTGTGTTTCTATCGTACACATGGGGCTCTTTATGTATTAGACCCTTGCCGTGGTATAATCCTATATCTGTGTTTAACACTTAGATGGATGTATAATCTGGGGATGTTATGTCATAATCAGCAAATAAATGTGGCGCTGCACCACAAACTATTAAAAAGAAGTTACAGATCATTTTTCCCGACGTATTGTGACAAACTGTCTCAGACCACATTGTTGCATGTTGCTTGAACTTTAGTGCAGATGGTTGCTGATTTGTATTAGAAATTGCACAAGAATTACACTTTGGTGCCCTACAATTGCCGGTCACAGTACGCTAGTTTGTGAAAGAAAAAAAAAACAAAAAAACCCCGAAAATACCCTTTTGTAAGGATGAAATTACACTATACGTTTTGACATATTTCGTGCCCATTGATTTCGGTGCACTCACACAGTTTGAATACAAGCTATCAAAATATATGACGTTTATCTATCATTAAAGCAATGTTACTGCCCACTGCAACAAAGCAACGTCGCCTAATGTAATCTATCCAGTGTTTTGGGACAGAGCAGTACCAATTATGGCCATAAAGAGTCCCATGTTGCTCTGCTGTGGAGGCAAAGTGTCCCGAAGTGTACCTAAATATGAGTATGCCCCAACATTTATGCTCAGTGTGCTTTATGGGACGATCCAAGGGCGAAGCATCAAATGTTACTGTCCAAATTTGTTTCAACGCGGAGCCGAAATGTATCAAACACATATAATAAACATATTTATTTCAACTGGATTACCTTATAGTACATATGACTAATCTGGAGGCTCTCCAGTAGAGGACACTACGCGTTAGCAACACGTATCCCTTATGACGATAGGTTACAGCGGAATGCCAACTTTTAGGATTTGCATCTATTGTAAGGCAAGTTTTTATTATCGATTAAGTAGTTTAGGATTTATACTAATTTCATAATGACAATAATTCTACATCAATCCTTGCGTGCTAAACTGACTAAAGTCTACGCATTTCTATACCACCGCTGAAGCAGAGATGATGCAGGACCTCGTCTGCTTAGGAGGCTACATAAATCTAACTAGAAAGCAGTTTTGCCTGTTACAAAAAATGTGCGCAACAACAAACAAAAGCATTTGTGCGTGTGCCTTACGCCATACGGTATTTTACCGGGTTGGGTTCTTGAATTCGCCTGCTATTGTCTATTATCACTCGGAGCACGTTTTTGTAATGTAATGTCAATCGAAAGATTCCTGTAGACTCTTAAGACTTTTTGGTGATTTTTTATTTTTATTCGAAAGGTTGCTTTTACAACTCAAAGTTGAAACCTATTCGAATTAAGTATATACACACTCACATAAAATACAATAATACATATAGAAATTCCTTCAAGATGCAGTTCCATTTCACAAACTATTGTTTCAATTAATATATTGTATTATTGGAGAAAGTACACCTTCATACATAGCACTATCTATCTATCTATCTACCTATCTATCTATCTATCTATCTATCTATCTATCTATCTATCTATCTATCTATCTATCTATCTATCTATCTATCTATCTATCTATCTATCTATCTATCTATCTATCTATCAGTCTGTCTGTCTGTCTGTCTGTCTGTCTGTCTGTCCGCCCGTCCGTCCGTCCATCCATCCATCCACCCACCCACCCACCCATCCATCCATCCATCCATCCATCCATCCATCCATCTATCTATCTATCTATCTATCTGTCTGTCTGTCTGTCTTTCTGTCTGTCTGTATGTCTATCTATCTATCTATCTATCTATCTGAGTAAAACTTGCTTCACTCTGCGTTTTTATGCGAGGCGAATACTGGCGTTTCAAAAATATAGACACTGGCATAGGTTTTCTACAGGTTTCTGTTTCCTGCAAATTTCCAGTAACAAGGTTACTTTTACATAACTGTTGGTAAGATGCAGCGCCAAGTTGTCTTCATGCAAAGCTGTTTCATGGAAGAATTATTTACGTTTGTGAAAGATCTGGGATAGAATATGTTGAACAATCCCTGTATATTTCACTAACTTGGTTGGTGTCAGTGCTCAAAACTCAAATCTACCAGCTAGCTGCTTCATTGTTGATCAATGTTTATTTGCACGTTATGCCGTCAAAACCCCAAAGTATGTATTTATCAATGTATTTCCCCTGTAATTACTTGTTTTGAATGTGGCGAGCGCACGTTATGTTTTTTTTTTTCGCATTATATATATATATATATATATATATATATATATATATATATATATATATATATATATATATATATATATATATATATATATATATATATATATATATATACTGCACATAGCAAATATGCTAACAAACGTAAACAAATCACATTTCAATATACATGTTACAGTAGTTAACATTGCTACGCTAACTGTATTTCTGGAAATTGAAATCTTGACTGTTAGCATTGGAATGAAAGAAAACCAGAGCTATTGAGCGTTCAAAAGTAAACTCACATACTGATCATGGCACGATTGAAAGAAAGTAATTTAAAGCACAGAGCACAGATAAACACTGAAGCGTGTGAGGTTATAGCATAAATCGTGAAGCCGCCAAACTGTTGCAGGATCACCATAGGCATAGCCATATAACTAAGTAGAAAATGTTTTTGGGTGGCCAAGCCTGGTAGGTTTCATTAATTTTGCTGTCTTTCGGGAGGCTGTGAAACTATCAGAATAATATAGAAAAGTGTGGTTTCATTTTAGAAACATGTTTTATGTTAGATTTGAGACTCATATGAGAAGGCCGTTTGTTTTGTTGTTAATACCCAAGAGGAACTTCCCCATTATTATTCTGCTTGGTATGCTCTTTACAGGGTACCACAAGAGGTACGGTGCCCTTGTCTATTGACTGTGCCTTTTTGAAGATGAAGCTTTTCTTGACTTTTTCCTCAGATGTTTGCTGCTTCTCTGAACACAGTAACAATATGGCATTCAACCCATGGGTTTTGATATTTAAGCGCTCACTATAAATTGGTTTTTCGGAATGCAAGATGTAATTTCACTCACTTGTTAAGGTTCCTGGGTACGGTGTAGTTGGGAATAGTAAGCCAAACTATCAATGGGATAAAGGTGAGTGAAAAAGGTTCGAAAATGTTATAATTTGGCACACAATGGAAGTTTATTATGAAGGAAACACTCTTTACTTTATGTCATCTGTAAGAAGGTCGACATCTTCACACGACTCTAGATAAACACGATACAAGTCCAGAGCACCAGATAGGCATACAATTCATTGACTTATGGGACTTTTGAGCTTGAAAAAAAAACTTTCTGGTGTGATACCACCCCCTTCATCTCAACAGAAATGGTCATGTCTACGGCCAATGGTCTTTTCTCGGAATTATGCATGGAGAAAAAGACTAAGTCCGGCTGTACGGGGCCATCGTCAGCGTTAGGGAAAAAGCAGAAGGAGATTATGACTAACGTCCAGAGTGCCGATAAGTGTACCACAACCAGTGTCGACTCCCTTCCAATTATCAGAATTTTTGCTAATTCTTCAAATGCACCCTCAGCCCATGTCCAGCATTCTGGGGATGGCTTGTAACCACATGGAAGTGTTGGCGGTTTTCCTTTCTAGTACAACTGGCTAGAAATGGACTTCACGCCACTTCTAATGATGGAACTGAAAGGTGACAAGCCATCTCAGAACCCTGAGTTTTCTGCAAGACATCTCTGGATGTAATATTATGTATCTTTATTCGTACTACCTCCTGTACAGAGCTGCGGAAAAAAAACAAACAGAAACAAAAACACACACACAAAAAAAAAAAAAACAAACAAAAAAAACATCAGGTCTATGCCATTTTCCTATTGAGGCCCGAATGGAACAAAAATATTTAAAAAAATGTGTGTCGTTTCTCATAACCGCTGCTCTGAACCTGAGTTTAGCTGGGGCATAAATTAAAGTACCCCTGTTTGCAGGATTGCCTACAGGTTACAGACCACAGTTGTGATTTTCTGGTTGCGCGTCCCAACGGAGATAGTCTGTAATTTATTAGATGTAAAGTAAATAATCATACCGCTGCACATTTAGTGAATGTTCATATATAGTAAAATGTCAAAAAGTGATACCAACAGTACGAAAGATCAGCTACATTTCAAATACCGTGTTCTGTTACCATAAATAAACAAAATTGTAGTGTGTACATAGGTCAAACATGCCAAATGTATGCACTCTCTGAATATTAAATGTGTTTGCTCTACTGTAAATCTACACATGAAAGTACTGTAATTGCATAAATCCACACTGTGTCCATTATTTGTATGAAAAACAATGACAGTTTGCTTGAAACTAAATATTTTATTGCAAGATCGTTCTTGGGCTCATCAACGCATACATAGAGGCACAATTCTTTTACTTTTATTGAATAATTGCTTTGAAAGGAAACAAAATCAAACTAAGATTTTAACTTAGCCTGATTAAACAAATGAAAGTCATTATAAATATCATCTAACTGTAAAAATACCTGGCCAGTGGCATGTTTCGCCAACAGTATAATTCACTGCAAAGCACGAAAGTGTTCCTTTCAGCACCATGTTTTGCTTAACATAACTAATTTAACTAAAAGTATAAATATTAATATAGTACGCAAGATTCTTTGAAAGAATATCAGTAAATGAATGTCACGAGTAACCGAATAATGTCGCTGTATAGGTTTCTTCAAACAAAATCCAGTATTGCATAGAAATAGATAATCCCCACCGGGGAACAAGTAAAACAGTTGACCCGATTTTGGTGTGCAACACACCCCAAACCTATAACGTGTCAACGCACTATGGTAGGTGTACATGTTACCGTATATGACGTATGGCCTGGACAAACTATACCAATATAAGAGGGCAAAGATCAAGGTCACAGTGACCCAATTCACCGTGCGAAACACCCCTATGCCATGAAGTGCCCAGCCACCACATGGGGTACAATAAATTCTTACGGAACAGGGAATATGACTAGCATAGGACAAAGTGACACGCTATGGGGTGAAAAGGCAAGAAATAAGTCACAGTGACCCAATTTTGGTGCATGACACTCTATTCTATGAAATGTTATTTCTGGTTTTCCTGGGCGGCTACATTGACCAATGAAGGGTAACATTTATTGATGTTTGTGTTTCTATACATTCGATTAAGACATACATGGTTTTAAACACACACACACACACACACACACACACACACACACACACACACACACACATATATATATATATATATATATATATATATATATATATATATATATATATATGTATATATGTATATATATTCAAAGTTGTGTTCGAAAGAGGTGAGGTTCGTTTCAGATAACTTAATGCTTTTCGTATATTGCATGCGAAAAGTTACTTTTCATGAATATATGCAAGATGAAGGTTTTATGACAAGATTCTGTTAACAAATACATTTATTTACTCGAATGTTTAATGATTTTTTTATTAACATTTGCCGGCTACATAGTCACTCTCTGCGGCTAAATGCGATTTGGTTGTTAAGTTGTGTTAGATGTCTTTTAAGTATAGTTGAAAAAAAAAATGACTTTCACAAGCCGAAACTCCTTCTGGTGTTAAAGGTCTAGAAAAGGGTCAAAGTGACCCAATTTTGGCACATGACACTCCGTTATTCAAGGAAGTGTCTACACGCAAAATTAGATTAGCGTGGGCCCAAAGATTTAGGAAATATGGAACAGCCTAGCCCCTGCACGAGGACGGATAGACGAGAAGACGGGTTGCAAACCTAGAGTCACCTTCCGGTTCCTGGCGGGAGACTAATTATTGAATATCATAATATAATATGAAAATTCAAGCAGAACATCATTGAACAAAATTTACAAACATTAAATGCAAATTGAATTATCTTTCTAGACCCTTTATATTGAAGTAGATATATGTCCACCAATCTTACAGTTACGCCCGGCTAAAAGTTAACAGCCAAACGCTTTTTTCGCGTTTTGCTGGTGTTTGGCTTGTCTTTGGAAACGTTTGAAAACATTTGGAATGTGTTTGGAAAGTGTTTGGAATGTGTTTGGAAAGCGTTTGGAAAGCGTTTGGGAAAAATCTCAAACACTTTTACAAAACGTCCGAACGCTTTCACAAAGCTACCGAACACTTTCAAAAAGCTACCGAACACTTCTCCAAATTCGTTCAAACACTTTCCAAACGCGTTGAACAATTACCCGAACGATTTCAAACACTTTCACAAACGCATTCAAACACTATGCATTTCAAACACTTCCATTTAAATAATGACGAATCTCCAAACGTATTTTCAACAGGTCCAGCAATATATGATGTACCTACATGTAAATGTGCACTTATCCCGTATTATAGGTTGTATATATTTATATAAAACACGATCCAAATACGTTTACCCAAGTGTCTAATTCAACTTAAATCAATTAAAGACTCAATTCTTCATTTAAGGTGTCATGAATACTGCATCATTCAAAAACTGTTTCGGAGTAACTCCATAGGCAATATCATGATCAGATCATGATTCATGATCTGATTATGATATTGCCTATAAATTTACTCCGAAATAAGTTCCTAGTTTTCAATCAAACTATATATATAATTACTCCAAGGACCAATGGAGTATCGCCTGGCTTACTCCACTGGAGCTAATTCTATTGCTTGGCTTAGTAAGCCAAGCAATACTTAAATTGAGCTGCTTCTGTATTTCCATTCGAAATTATAAAAGTGACCCTTTCTTCAAGAACTTCAATTTCAGAAAAAGTATGATAGCGACGAGGTAGACTAGCTCCTGAAAGATCTGTAACTTTATAATAAATGAAGTGTTAAACCTGTTAATGTAGGCATATTATTTGTTTTCTGTCTAAGCTATGCTTATTTTCTTCCTTAATAAGGTATGACCATGTCATAATATTGTTGATTACCGGTAAGAATATAAACATTAGCCGGTAAAAGTGACAAATAAATGTCATTAGAATTAAATTACCAATTGTACATGTACATGTATCACATACGTTTGGCGCAAAGTGTAAAATGTTTGAAAGCGTTTGGAAAAGTGTTTGAAAACGTTCGGCTTTCACCAACCGCGTTTGGCAAAGTGTTTGAAAGCGTTTGGAAAAGTGTTTGAAAGCGTTTGGCAAAGTGTTTGTAAAGCGTTTGGAAAGTGTTTGCTACGCGTTTGCAAAACGTTTGACTTTCACTGAAAGTGTTTGGGAAACGTTTGGGAAACGTTGGTGCGTTTGGCGTTTGTTAACTTGAACGCGTGCGTAACTGGATATTCTGTGGTACAATACAAAATTAATAGCAGGCCTTGTGCTAATCATGTGTTTGCTTCAGTACAGTTCATGCTACATTTAAAACACATATTATGTCTTCACTCATAGGAATGATCAAAGGAAACTGTTTGGCAAAATGAATTTCAAATATTTGAATCAACAAATGACCTTACCTTCGTTGACGTATTCTACGTGTTAGCATACTTATCCTTCTTTAACAATGCTTCTGATATTATTGCAAAATGTGTGACACTTCCTCAGATCTGTTGCAATGATATTATAATCTTTGCTGTAAATGAAAAAAAAAATGACACTTGAGTCTACAGTCTACACATTCAACAACCAAAAAGAGAAAAAAAGACATCTTCAATACCAAACAGTGGCTGAAGGGTCCGCATTAATACGGCTGCCATTTGCTTCAGGTGGTCTAGTTAAGCCACAGTATAATAAGTGCAATTTCTCTTTCCCGGGTCCATAAAGTAAAAACTAGCTTTCAGAGAACAGATTACCTTTCGGCGCCCACAATCGTTTTCCTTAATTATGCATGTTTTTAGTTTTTGCAGTAGAATACTTTACATACAATTTGCATACTGCTGTCTGTGAAATGAAGGAGCACTTTTGAATGTGTTCTTGGTGCAAGTTCTGGGGACAGAGACAACTGTACTGTGTGTCACCCAGTCTGCCATCAAATAAACACATCAAAAGTTTCATAACAAGTTTGAAAATTATAAGAAGAAGCTGGCTTTCAATTGGAATGCGGTCCACTATGATGTGCATCTGTGAAAAAAAATGGGGAAGCTGCCTTGGATCCTTCTTGAGATATCATAGTAAAGTCGGCCTCTTGTGCCACCCTTCTGAACCAGTCATGCATTATGATGCCACCCTTCTAATCCAAATTGGTATTACTGACGCCCCCCCCCCCCCCCCCGCGAACAAAGTGATATTATGATGCCATCTTTTCAGAGCAAAGGTGTATCAGCGATGCCCTCCTTCTGAACCAGATATGTATTATGATGCCGTTTTTCTATGCTAAATTTGTATTATGATGCCAGCCGTCCAGAGCAGTGCCATCATTCTAAACCATAGATATATTATTTAAAATTGTATTTGTACCGGGAGATTATTTACATCATTGCAATTTAAATGATATACTGGTTCTATATATGTAACAAAAGCAATAAAGATAGGAGGCGGACTTAGATAGTTCAATTCGATATGCGTGGAAACCGACTTTTGCCATCTTAAAACTAATTTTGTATCAGTGATCCCACCCTCGTGAGCCAAATAGTATTTATTGACCCCACCCTGCTAAACCACATTTTGATTCACAATTAGAGCTTGACAAGGAGAGGAGGTATTTAAGATTCATACCGAAAAAATGTCACCGTTTTGATTATACCATTGAAGGCGTGCCAGCAGGTGCATAATGTGTACAAACACAGGAAAACTTTCACGAATTCTTTATTATCTGACTATTTTCATAGGTATGGCTACCTCTTAGACCACAAGCGGAAAAAAGTGCGTGCTTCGGCAAAAATTTCGAGTTTGGCCTCAACATTGTGCAGGACCTGGCAATTCGGGGACCGTCCGAAAAACATACCTAATGTTACACTTGATACATCACCACCATCGTCACCAGATGTGCTCTTTGAAACGTTTGCATTAAGTCTACGATAGATTCCCCTTGCTGAACCTCACACTTGCTTGGCACGTTTAAAATGATGGCAAGGCATTAGATACAAATATTTATTTGAGGACAGTCGGAAATAGAATATAATGAATACAGCAGTAATCGTTTTTACCCGTCGGCTAAACTTTGGTCGAAGGATCCTGCCGTCATGTAGTTGTCCGTGTTTTTGCGATCACTTAAGAATGCAACGAGCAGCCGAACCGAATTTGGTGCGTGGAACATTGTTGCAGAAAGCTTGGACGGGGTTGCATGTCGCATCCCTGACCTTCTTTCAATGTCACATTCGCCACCTTTGTCGGTGTTATGGTATGTTAATTGTCGTCGCGATAACTTGAAAATGAACAAACGAAGTCGTCTCAGCCAGTTGACTTGTTTCGGCCGGTAATAAACAGCTAGAACGGACTAGCTAACGAGCAAACATGATCCTGTTTCAATGTCACAGTGGTCAGTTTTGTTAATTGCATCAGTGCTTCATAAGAAAGGAATGAACCCAAACATAATAAGGTACGTGCGATCCTCTTACGATAATAATGCACTGAATGACCTTGACCTAATTTCAAGTTCACAAGGTCAGCGAGTAC
>OZ026618.1:58271979-58314479 GCA_964020975.1 Hermodice carunculata | reverse complement strand
GGCAAATTTGAGACATCGTGAAGTTGTGTTTCTTGCTAGGCACTTTATTCATAGATATATGCACGCTGCTTTCACCCCCACCCCCACCCCCACCCCCAATATTTAGCCAATTAGAAGTTAAATTAGACAGAGAAGAAAGAATCAAACGTCTAACAGGATAAAAAGCACATATTCCTAACACTGATTGGGGAACTGATGCATAACATAGAACCTGGTTTTTCTTCGCTAGCAAGATGATATGGTTAAAAAAAAGGGATGCTGATTTTCAGTTAAATAAAATTATATCAATATTAATGCCTTTGAGACATTTGTCATTGTCTATATTGGCCTTTTTTCACTGGCTTAATATAGTGAATTTTTCTGTTCATTTCATTAAGAGTGATAACGGAGCTCTTGATAGATCCCTCGTTTTTCAAGACGCGAGTACTGTGTTTGCCTCTGGATAATGCGTTATTTCCTATTATTTTATCTGTTTTATTTTTTATTTAATTTTTTCTTTTCTTTTTCGTTGTTATTTATTTTTTATCTATTTTTTGCTGTTTTTTGTTTTTTGTTTTTTTCATTTTCGTTTTTACTTATTTTCTATTTATCTTTATTTCATTTTTATTCATTTTTTTTCTTTTTTCGAATTTTTTGTTTGTTTGTTTTTGTCATAAGCATAAATTTTCCTGGATGCATTCTATACACTTTAGTCGTTGAAGGGCTATCGACCAGATGCCTGAGTTTTGCATGGGTTTTCTGTAACTGCCGGTCGAAACAGTTGATATCTGTGGAGCACTGGCCGGCATTTGAAATGAGAAGTTGAGATTACTAACTGCATTTCTTGCATATGATATAGTATTTAGTCTGTTGTAAATTTAAGCACATATAAGCATTGTTTGTATTGTCCCCTACTCACTAGATCAATTACAGCTTGTGTTGTTCCGTTTGTTATAGAAGCATCTTTTTGCCAATACGCGTGATTTGCTTCGACATCCAGGATCTTACAATTGCCTTTTGCGTATTACATCCATCATGACAAACGGCATTTTGGTTGTAATCTAGGAATTTGATTACATAATCTTACCAACATCATCTCTTCAAGATTGGGATCATACAATGTATACTTTGGTTATTACACAGCTGTGCATATGTGCTGGCCATTCTCTGCAATTAAAATACCACCTTGGGCAATAAACTGTTTCTGGAATGGAGTCTTCGCTGACCCAACACTGCCGTTAGTGTCTAGTTCGTGCATACAGCTGCGCTTAACCACAGCACAGAATGCACGGTTTCCGCCGATTGGGACAGCTGGCAGAAACCCTGATCAGCTTAAGATTTCATCAAGGGCACATAACCTTGTGTGATTCACATTACATCCCTCCATATACGATTTAACGAAAGGATCAATTTTTGCCAACTGGTCCCTCTTCTTCTCTCAGCCCAGTTTCCGACTTAATTCTGTAATTTAGCTCGGTATAATGTTTCCTCGGGGTGTATAATTTTTATTGGTATTCTTGTGCCACCTGGTGGCGTTTTTTTTTTCTGTGCCAAGCATTGCGAGATATTGATAAAGTGGAACACCAGAAAAGATTTCCTTGCTAAACAGTTCTTGCGCTTCCCATGAGCAAGTGTTGCAAGTTCCTTTTTCTTTTTCTTTCGTTGGAGGCATTGGAGTTGGCCACTTTTTTGGAATTTGAAACGAATACTTTGGCCCCAGTTTTTTCTGGATAGTTTTCTAAAGCTGATTCTATGAACTTTAACTAAAATGAAACGAAACCTAAATCTGCCAACTGTTAATTCGATAAAATTTCCAATTACTTATTGCAATTTACAATTAACGTTATTGCTGTTCAATTACAGGATAGCAGAAATGAGGTGTCGCTCTTCACTGCGTGTTTTGGGTGCTAAGCATTAAAGCTGCACATAAAATTATAGCTGACTGAGTGTATATACTCTGGTTATATGTCTGCGAATCTGTTTGCCCCCAAAAAAGCCTGAGTATGAAAATTTAAAAGAATGACAGTGACTGATGGATGCACCCAGAGGAAAACCTGTCCGTGTAAAGTTGTTTTATTCAGGAAGCAACATTAATATTGTATTGAGATGCACTAATAAATCGAGAAATCGTAAGTTAAGCATAATATTCATTCATGTTTGTATTACTTTACATTACCCATTTTCTTCATTTCATACGATGTTATGGGTCGATTAAAAACATACAAGAGTGTACACAGGTTTTACCTACGTACGTTGCAGGGAACATTCTCATCTGCATGAAATATGTGAAGCGGTACTTCCTGGCCCTAATTTTTTTTTTTTTTTTTTTTAATAAGGAGCGGATGTCAGCCAGCGTCATGGTTTCTTATGCGGACGCTCATGCTGAGGCCATCTCATACTTTTTTCCATACAGAAAATGCCTTCTCAATCATACTGTGCACGGTTGAAAGCTTTGTGCATTTCGAAAAAGCATCTTTGCTTCTTATCGATGCAGCTGTTGACCAGTAGAAAACCCCTCCATTGTACTCACTGGGCATCGTGATCATCACATCCGGACAATCGTCACTGACCCGAGGCAAACACCATCATACATTTGATAATGTGTCCAGGTTTTGCCTTCTTGGTAACACGCCAATGATTGAAATGGCTTGATGTCAAAAGCCAAGAACCCATTAAATAAATCTGACGTCTGACCTATAGCTGAGAAATCCGACAATCACATTAGAAGTCCTGACATTACAGCAACACCAACGGTACAATATCCTACTTACTCCAGGACACACACACACACACACACACACACACACACACACACACACACACACACACACACACACACACACACACACACATATATATATATATATATATATATATATTGAATGAGTGTGTGTGTTTCCCTATATGAGTATGTAAAGATCATCACTCTCAAAGACTCATCTTGCCTTGCTAACCATACGGCTTTTTCTAAGGGCGGTGGAATAAAATGCCAGAAAGGTTCTGACATAACGACATTGATGCTGTAAGACACCTTGCACTGAAATGATGAAATAAATGAAATATATATATAGTGACGTCAAAAAGAAAAATAATAATAATTTGGTTTTTCCAGATCTTGATTCCAAAACAGTTACTAGGAACGCCATACTTCTAACGCTAATAAAGGCCGACCTAAACTGTCTACCTCACACGTGCCAACGAGTTCTTGTTCACAGAAACATATGTGTAGACGAGAATTGTATTACAGGCGTTCAATGGCCGTTTCGGTGGAATGAATTAATATAATACAGCTAATCTCGTTACCATTTTGGCTACGATTCCGATTTAGTGTGTACCCTCGCTCGACAAGAGAACATGTTCTTGTAAACGTGAAGTATTATAATTGAATTCACTTTTAATGCCGCCTACATGTGACTTGGTCTCACCGCACTGTCGTCTCTGCACAGACATACAGCATTTTCATGTGTCAATCCGGTGATCGAAATAAAAAAAAAGAGAGAGAGAGAGAGAAACAAGGACGGTTGATTTAGGGTATTTTGTGTGTGGAAGTAAACTCACTGCCTTTTATAATTACACACACACACACACACACACACACACACACACACACACACACACAAAACCAAAAACAAAAAACAAACACAAGCCTAACGTAATCGTGCACTGATGTTAAACGACACAAACTTCAATCATATACAAATGTACACATAATAAAATAGATAGAGAAGACAGTGTGCGTCAGCTAAAATGAATGTTAGAGTCTGATTGACAAATAAGAAGTATGGTTTTTGACATATTTGCAAGATAGAATGCAGGATATAGTATAGACAGCTATATTTGATTTCACATGAATATGACATGGTCTGTACCCCTATCGGTCTTCAGTGCCCTCTTAAAGATTTAATATTCAAACAAACGCAACAGTATACACTTAGAGAAGACAGTAATTGATACAATAAAAGACACTATACAATATAGCACAATGTGCAGGTACAGGCCCGGTATTATTAATTGCTCACGAAACGTCACGCAAAATAAATTTACACACTAGCTGGAAAAACTACCGTGTGCAAACCGGACTGATATGTTACTAAGACCGTTACCTTAAAGACATACTACAATGATGAAATTACGGAGTAGTGAAAGTCGTAAAATGCAAGTTTTTTCTCCTACAAAACAAGCACCTACTGAGCGGGATATAATTGATTTTAACATGGAATCACATTGATCCCTATCAGGCAGAAATTTGTGGGCAGTTTACATTGCACGCGCCTGCCGCAGAAGGAATAACCCACAGAAATGGGAATTGATTGCACCCCGATTATCTTTCCAATCCACCCAAACAATCATGAGAGAAGGGCGTATTCTTTCCGACGGCAGACTGATGAAAATGACAGTATACTGGCTGCTAGCACACCATTCTTCTGGCAGATGGCCTTACCTTTGGCTTTTTTTAGGTCCATATGTCGCAGGTTGATTATATATCAATTCTAATTCATACAAAAATAGAGGCGACTTTCAAATGTGTGGTATTACACGATCAGTCCATTTTTCAATCTTTTCTTATCTTCTCTTTCTTTCGTTCAGATAGTATTGTTCTTAAATTTACTCATCGTCATTGTTCATCTTATATGCAAATGTTTTGTAATTTCTACATACAAATCGTGTGTATATTTTTATCACTGCATATAGATCCAAGACGGCCATTGTTACCTGAAATTGACTATGTGTACACAGGAGAGAGTTTCTGATAGACAGGATTGCCTCTTTCCCCATTATGATTTTTTTTTCAAAAAATGGAATGCGTTAAATCCATGACAATTCCAATGGTTGGTCGAGTTGCATGTAATTGTTTTTAAATTGTACAGCGTTTTCATTTCGGTTGAACCGGGCGTCTCAGAAAAAATAAAACAAAAAAAAAACTGAAGAAAACAAAGCAAAAAACAAAAACAAAAACAAAAGCAAAAGAAAAACAAACAAACAAAACAAAAATAAAAAAAAACAAAACAAAACAAAAAAAAAAACAAAACAAAACAAACAAACAAACAAGCAAACAAAAAACAAACAAACAAACAAACAAAAAACTTATTTTAAAAATTCTCCGCACAGACGGCCCTTTCCATGTTATACTCATTTGCACACGCCTCCCCCAACATAAGGAAAATAAAGAAACGAAAATGAGCTAGCTTCGCGGTGTGGCAACTTTCAGCCCATAAAAAAGAAAACACATGCATCCATGCATTCTTCCTTCCATCCATACATACATCCATAATCCATCGATCCATCCATACATATATGTATGCATTATCTCTATCATAGAGTCTTTGGGGTTAATTTTCTCTAGCGAATGCGCGACACAATACAAGTGCGGAATTGCTGTGTGCAATTCTCATCTGGTTGCTGTCATTTAAGAAAAAAACCACGAGATAATTGCCACATGAATGTTTGGCTTTGGGACGGCCCACACCCTCTTCACAAAATGCAATCAGCGGTGCAATATCTTTGCCAGTCGTTGGTATTCTAAGAGAAACCCATCTCTTACCGTTTACATTTATTGCCGCCATCCAGTGCGTCAAAACACCGCAGATACCTTCTCTCTGGTATTTTTATCGAGACTAAACTTAATGTCTATTTTATTTAGTGGAAGGGAGTAATGTCGTCAGTAGGCTGCTTAGAATAGAGCAAGAAGTCATTATAGGTAAAAAAAAAATACCCCAAACCAAATAGACAAGGACAAGGTCAAGGTCAAGTGCTTGCCACGCCGAAAGGTCAGAGAGATCGTTTTTACATAGACATTGCAAACACACACACACTTACACACACACACACACACACACACACACACACATGTTAGCATATATTTTTCTAGCATTAGGGTGACCGTATATGCATATATGCATATATATATATATATATATATATATATATATATATATATATATAAGCACAAAGGCGACCAGACTTAAGGGGAGCAGTGTTTGGTCTCCTTAAGTATATATTGACCACCCATTGCTGCTTATATGTATATATATATATCGAAAATTGTAACTTCATCTATAATGCTATAATGACGTTTAAATGTTATCGGACATGACGGAACGAAGATGCTTGTTGCCATTGTGCAGCGATGATATTGGCCCTGGGTCTGTCATGATGACCGATGGACAGCTGTAATTTGGCCATAAAGAAAAAAATGCATATCAGCTGAAATCACTATCAATAGAACGCTACATTGGCTATATTTGTAACAGGAAGCAAAACAAAACAATTCTAATCGCCATATGAGTTAAGATGTTAACTTTGAACACAATAAAGAGAACCGTGTCAATCCATCCGCAGTACAGAGAACCGTTTTTCCTGTATCAGCAATAATGAGAACCTTGTCATCTATGTCCGCAATAAGGAAAATATTTCCAACCCAACCCCAATAAATATAACCACAAATAATAAAAGGGGTCGTCTCAACTCTATCCCCAATAATGCGAAACTTGTCAACTCTGTGGACAAGAGAGAGAGAACGGTCTCAACTCCACGCGCAACAGCGATAACAATATCAACTTTGGCGGCTGTTAAGAAATACATATATATCTCACCTCTCGAGTCCTGGCTGTGGTATTAGATACCCGGTACTTTTTTTTCAATAAACGTATCAAGTTAACTTATTTACCCAGAATGTAGTGACAGATAGGCAGTAGCTTTGTCTGCATGGCAATATTTTGTTGATGTTATAAGAAGTCGGCGGTCGGTGTGAGGGAGAGTTACGGGCATATATGTATCTCATTTGGTCAAGGAATTGTACCTGACATCTCAAAGGTCAAAAACCGAAGGGCAAAGTTAGACATTTAGACATATCGATTACAATGTCGTTAATCCTTCCTTTATGGTAATTACCAAATCTCACTTCAGAACACAATTTCCTTCTGAAAGGAAATTATCCGAACTTAAGGTCTGCTTTCTGTGTAAATAACAGGTATATTTCCAAAGGTAAAAGCTTAATGGCAGTTTACCGAGGGGCTAGATTACATAGATAATTCTGAAGTCTTGCAAATGTTCACTTTCTATCTGCATGGCATTCTAACCACGAAGGTTATCAACACCAGATGGAAGAAAAACCCACTTTATTTCCAATGTAAACCATACAATTCTAGCCTGTATCACCAGATACACAAACCAGATAAACCCTATTTATAACATTTTAAGACAAGACAAAATAAAACACATGAAAGAAAAACAAAACAAAAACAAAACATAAAAAACAAACAAAAGCAAACAAAAAACAAAAACGAAAAAAAAAAAAAAAAAAAAAAAAACACAAAACAAAACAAAACAAAACAAAAAACAAACAAACAAACAACTACAACAAATCTTAGAGATATAAAGAAATGCGATCTGTTCTCTGTAAGGCGTTATCAAGGGAATAAGACTCCTACTGCGGCAATTTTTTCCCTTTTTTCGTATTAAATTTTTATGAAGAAAGCATTCACATGTTAGGTGATATTATCCCAATATCATCAGATAAGTTGTTTTGACGTACTATGTCCAAGGTATATAGAGTTAACCAGACGTAAGTAGAAGAAAATGTCCTACACCAATCTATTTCCGCTTCATGCATATGTATTCCATGTAATTATAACACGGCTCAGAATGTAGCTAATGGCTTGACTCGATTATCAGCCTCACTTCACATGGACATTTATATGCATTAAGGCTGCAAATTTCTGAATGGGTTATACAGATGTACAGTCATACCTTGTACTGCAAGTGAGATGAGACTTACCCAGTAAGGATACTGTTTGTAGCAATGTGCTGTACATAACAGGCTAGAAAGTAAGAACCAGGAAAAATCTCATCTTGCTGTGTGATGGGTATTCCATTAGGATTTCCTAATCTTGTTCAACTGTGATAAAAGGTATCGGAATCGTTTGGTAAATATACAGGACGCCTCCACAACTCTGACAAGAAAGAAATCTACTTACTCCTCGGAGAAAAAAAAAAGTGGTCTTTCGCCGGCATTCCCCTGGGAGCAGCTAGCCTTATCTCAACAATTAGTATCGGCACACAACAAGCAGCACTTCAAAGTCCGCATCTCTATCCTAGTTTTGGCTTGAAGCCCCAGTGAAGAGTCACTGCTATTTATTGGGGAATGAACCCGTCATGAATGAGTGCCAATGTTCTTAGACATCAATTACAGCTGTAACTACCACCTGACCCATTCGCAGATCAATAATTATTTAACGTCTATAATAGTGACACAATTGCCCTTTATTGTATTCCATATTAAAACCACCACATGGTGACCATTAACGTATTTGTGTGTCTTATGTTACAGAAGGTAGTCAAAACAAAAGTGGTGTAAAGAAGTTAAATATATTTAAGGAACACATGTCTCAGGCCCCCCAAAAGTGCGAGACCTGGAAGTTCAAACTGCGACCAAACCCTTTTAGTTGACAGCAGTCATACGTGCGGTGCCTGATAAATATGTAAAACCCTGTTTGGATCATGGCAAGCACGCCTGAATCCTATACCTGTTTTCCAGTGACTCAATATGGTATAATGGAAGAGTTTAGTTTCGAACAGGAGAGGGTTATTTTGTTTCCTCCGCAGTGAGGTAAATGGTGTTGCTGGTTTGTTTCTATAAAAGATAAAACTGTAGTATTTGGCTTCCAACGGCACATAATGATTAACCAATACGGACATCAAGTAAAATGGATATCGACGAAAATATAGGGAATTACTTTTTGATGGAATATGCATTACATCTAATTGATTCATCACTTTCTATTTCCGGTTTCTCGGAATTGCGTGTGATGTAATCAAGATATACTTTCATTTTGCGGCGAAACTATTCATGCAAACATGTTGTTGCTCCCCCCCCCCCCCCCACACACACACAAAGGTAGTTGCCATTCTGAGCCGGTCTTCAAGTAAGCCATCCAAATCTGGTCTAAAAACCACTCGGGCACTTGTACTGAAATAGCACGGGGTTACATCCTAAATCCTCTAGACCTTCGATTATTCAAAAAGGGAGCACAGCGATGTTTCATTCCCCCTGCCCCTCCGTCTCTCTGCCTCGGTCTCTGTCTGTCTCTCTCTCTCCCTTTTTCTCTTTCTCCCTCTCTCTCTTTCTCACTCTCTCTCTCTCTCTTAACTTCTTTCGGTTGCTGTTGTTGTTTTTGTTGTTGTTACAATTTTCAAGTTCATTATCATGAACCAGAAACTAGATTCTCTTCAAACTTGACAGGAGCATGACTTGGCTCACACAGCATTTTAGTTGTTATCTAAGTTGTAAAATTTCCACATTTTATATAATTTCGAGGTAGCGTAATGATGGGCTAGATTGCATGTTAGACTGTCTGATATTGGAGTACATTGAGGTTCTATAAATCTCCAACCAAATCTATACCAGATTCATTTGATACTTGATTGGAACGTACCATAGGAAGACTAGAAAACAAGGCTGTTATTCAAGATCACTAACATCCGCCTAATATCAGTTCGTAGCTGACTTAGGCTTGACCAATTTTGCTCATCTCTTAGCAGTTCAGACCGACGTTCAATACACACTCAGGTATCCAAAGGTCGAGATTCACCTTAGGTTGAATGTGTCCAAGTCACCAAAGTATGAGCTATTAACACAGGCCTCGTGTCCTTCGTTAAATCTGAAATTGATGAGAAGTCATTGAAGCAGACACCATTTTATCTCGGCCAGGTTTGGCCGATTGAAAGGGTGGGAGAGGAGGGCTACACTTCTGTTGAATGTCAGATGGAATGACATGTGTCAACAACAGTATGCACATTTTAAAATGATGATGATGATGATGATGATGATGATGATGATGATGATAATGATAATAATGATAATAATTAAAATAGTAATAACAATAATAATAATAACTGTTATTAATGGAACTAACTATACATTTTGCTTGGCGACTTTATATTTGTTTTCTAACAGGCAAATCTTTCAATAATTTTTTTGGTGTCCAACTTGGCGCTAGAATCATCACAAAATGTTTTTGGCGCATTGCATATATTTGAACATGTTGTGTTTGGTGCTGTCGCGTAGCGCTAATTTTATTTTGACCACGTGGTAAAACTTTATTGGTAAGAGAAAATAAGAGCTGTACGGGAAAAAAAACTGTCCCGCCTAACATGCCACATTTAGCGAACCGCTGGCTTAAAAATGTGCAGTCTAATAATGATTTGTTTAGCTAAGTAGTATGCACGTCCGTACTGATAATCTAAATTATTTACAAATTGAGAATAACGGCTTCATAAGCTTTTGAGTTTACCCACAAACAGTCCCTTTGGCGGGGGGGGGGGGGGTATCATATGAACTTGTAGATTTCCTTTTTGTCTTGTGCAGCGCTGAAAAGGACTGTAACTTGGTCAGTGGTAGGTACATATATGAGGCTATCTGACATAATGTTGAGGCCTTATTACATTACGCCCACGGAATTCAATGCCATATTTTAACGATAACTCAGCTTATTTGCCGAATATACAGCGTATCATGGCTGCTGGTGACATAGATATGATCACTTCAAGTAAAAGTTGTGGAGAAAAAACTTCCGTTGTCAGCGAGAGGAACATTGGTCCACTCGTTTCAGACAGACATATTATCTTACTTTGAAAATGGTTATATAAAAAATGTATTTGGCATTTTTATTGTTGCTAAATTTTACGACCATTTAAAAGTTTTATTTACTATTTTTTTGGTTCTGCAGATGTGTAAAGCAGTGCCAATAATTATGAAAATTTTCAAGAATATGTGACCCCAGAAGCTAACATTTTCTGACAGCTTTTCAGAAAAACAATTCAATTGTTCAATCCAATATGTTCTGAAAATCAAATTTAACATGTTTTCCAGGGATACTTTTCTTGACCGTTTGACACAGTTCATAATCCCTGCGCTTTATACGGTACAATACCAATATATAGGTTAAAAGTAAACTTTGCGAATTTTAATTTCAAAGTACTGCAGGATTGGTACTAGAACACATTTTACGGTGCAAGCACGCTTCGCTGAAAAAAAAAATAGATTTCATATTCAGCGTGTTTCAGACAGATCAGATGAAAACGTTTCGTTATCACAATAGAGTCTGCATCATAATCGACTGCACGGCTTCACTTCTTTCGTAGATTGATTCAACGCAAGTAACATAATTTTCATGACTATGAATAACTATTTGAAATCCTGACATACCTGAACTTGTGTGTCACTCGGCTACATATACACCTTTTTGCATTCTCAACTGCAGCACGACAATTTATCGAACAATTAATGCTACATAAAGCAAAACTATTCCTCAGCCAGCCCTGTCGACAATAAAACCAGTTTGGCGACACGTTGCACTGGCATATCTAGCATCCAACGTTATTTTGTTAGTGCCAACTATACTTGTGATTCCAAACAAACGTATGACCGAATTAAAGCTCTATCCTTAGCAGGTCATTTCATATTTATGAACATGTGCTGCAACCGGAAAAAATAAAGTAAAAGATAAATGTAAAAAATGAATTTAAAAAAAAATACATGAACCACGCGCTTTGCTGATATTCATGTCACAGGGATAAGCAACTTGCCCACGAATTTGCGGCCATGAACAATGTCGCAGCGTTTTAAAGTTTAGGTGATTTTTGTAATTACATGTATTGGCAAACATTTCATCCCCCAAAAAGGGCACTTTAAGGAAGGTTGACTGATATTTCATTGAAAATATGGGGTCATTTTAAGGGTTATGACTCTAACTTATTCACATTAGATCTGGTGTCCTGCCTCAACATATGGACGTTTAATGTGCTCAATATGTGTGTGTGTGTGTGTGTTTTCTGTTTTTGTCTAATATGTGCCTGTTGGTTTCAAAATGTCGATGATAGCATTACTCGGAACTTCATTTGGCATCGTGAATGTATATATATATATATATATATATATATATACAAAACTTCATCTGAAGCATGCCAGATTAGCAGGAATTCTGAACGTGCGTTTCGGAGACTCAGGTTGATATACGGAAATGTGTAATTTCGAAGAAGGGGAGGATTTGGTGTCGTTTTTTTCTTCTCCTTTAGCAAAATTGAGTCAAGCAAATAACGTTGTTTATTTTTTTCATTCAAACTGAAACAGGTTTCAACTTGTTTTCAACAGCACAGAGTATTATTGATAAGATGGACATAATATGCAATAGATATCGACGCTAATGTAAAGGATCACCAATAAACCTAACATGTATTACACCTGGGTATTGCGTTGCTCTGTATTTTTGATTGTAATGTTATTGCCTGTGATGTAATACAGAAAATTTAATTTCATTTTGCAGCAAAACTAATCAAGCAAAGATGCTTTTGCTACCCCTTCCCGCCACCCAATTCAAAGATTTTTGCTTTATATGCGTTGGGACTGCGCTAACA
Organism: Hermodice carunculata; assembly: GCA_964020975.1. Lineage (NCBI taxonomy): Eukaryota > Metazoa > Annelida > Polychaeta > Eunicida > Amphinomidae > Hermodice > Hermodice carunculata. Next base: position 58,302,086 of record OZ026618.1, on the reverse strand, counting down.
AAGTGACGCAACATCTTAAAATTGATTCTATGGAAAAGAAGCAAACTCAATTTGCAGCAAAGTTAATTGGTAACGTTTTCCAATCATAGCAGTGATCGGCATGGGGAAATTAATTTTAAATCAGCTGTAGATGGTTCATCGTGCGTCCTTTGTCCATTTACATCTACACTTTCTTCTTCGGTTCCAAAACCTACAGCGGAAGAACATCTTGAACATTAGTGGGAATATACGTTGGAAGCATCTGTGGCAATTGAGTTCCCATCATTATACCCCCGTGTCTTTTTGGGGGGTGGGGGTAGTTTGCGGATTGGGAACGACTTGTTTTCATCATTTAAAATAAATTTAAAAAAAAAAAAAAAAAAAAAAAAAAAATGACTGCAGTTCTAGTATTTGCCTTCAAAGTGCACGAGGATAGTTCCAGTTATCCCGATAACCTGAATTTTTTTCAACAAGTGGTGCGTTTTTTTTTGGGGGGGGGGTGGTTTTTGTTTTTGTTTTTGTTTTACTCTCTTTTCGTATTTTTTTCAACTTTCAAGTTCATTCTTTCGGAACAACAAGGTTGAAAGTTATGAAGCTAAACTTAATCTTCACTTGATATGATCGAAATGATATTGTTTGCTGATTTTAATGCATTTTTTAAATTGCACAATGTTAGTATAGAGCTCATGTTAGTGTGCTTAATAGAAGAGTACATGCAGATTTATGGAAATTAGGTCCAAACATATGTCAGGTTCGCTTGAAACTTGAGTTGAAAATACCATGGTAAGATTAGTAAAACAAGGTCACTTGTTTCGGTATTTTGGGTCACACATATCAATACACAAAGAGCTCACAATTAACCCTTTCCCTTTAGAATTGAGACTGAGTCAACAGCTTGCCTTGGCTTGGGTTGGTAGGTGCCCAACCCATGCCAAGGAAAGCTGTTGACCTGGGGCACGTGATCTTGATAGGTCTCATCTGCAATTCTCAGTCGAACTGTTTTTCATCACTGTTGAAATTGGTTGAAAACGTTGGAGCAGACTACTCTTGACCACCGGCCGGTTTTGGCCGGTTTAAGGGAGGAAGCAGTTTCCTCGGCACGCTGCTGGCGCACTGCACCCAAAGCGCGATGAGGAAAGCTGCTGACCGGGGCCACTGTACTCTAACTACAGGCATACTATTTCTTCGATGAAAGGCCATTCTACAAGAAACATAAAAATAACACCCTGGCTAATAATGCAGAACAGTTTGCTTTAAATTGTGCGACTTACGTCGCAGTTGGCACTGAAAAAAAAATGTTAGGTTTGACAAATTCTACTCATCTTGGCTGAGTTCAAGCTGAAGCCCCTGTCAGCTCAGCTAAGCACAGGTCGGCATTTACTTTGGGTAAATGTATCACGTCAGATAGGTATGGGCTGTTGAGATGGAAGTAAAGACGTTTCGCGTCTGAGTACTCTCCGATCGCTTTGTGACATTCTAAGAAGGTCTCATCTTAGGTATATGACTCAAAAAGATCAGACATGTCAACCTGAAATCTATTGGCAAAAATTTAGCTGCAGTATTAAATTTACATTGTAGAGTGTCGGCATTACTGCCTACATACAGTTTTCTTGTACGGGTATGATAATGACCGATTTCCAGTGTTTGAAGTAAATACTTCGTGGCCCGTAGAAACCGGGGGGAGCAACCTATCAGGGTTTCTGATGGCCTACAGGAAAGCATTACCTTCGGAGAGAAGAATTGGCCAAGTTAGCCTTATAGTTGCTGTTGTTCTGACTACTTTCGAGCTCACCATTGCTGCAAACCCAATTTAGCCTGCTCTGTTAGCCAGACACCAAATTACTCTTATAATTCACGTAAAGTCAAATACAAACTCGCAATGTGTCACTAGGTTTGATGTTTGCAGGTTATAAGGAAACCCAAAAAAGCCCTTTTATTTGAGTTACAAACTAGACATTTTGAAAGGGAACATCTTAAAATGAAGTTGTATGCTTATTTCACCCATAGTAAACTGACGGGGGTCAAGTGAGTATTCGTGCTTTTACATATTGCACGCCCTTATGAATGGGAATTTACCATATTCCTTTCCGAGCGAGTTTGTCGGAATCGTGTTTTGTCCGACCTATAGAATTTGTTTCTCGCCTCGAAAAAGTCACATGATCCCATAGAAATCAACAGGTATGAAAGTTTCAACTTGAAAACAAATATTCAGTGTTATTTATCCAGGTAAATGTGAAAATCATACAAGGTCATTAGCAAAAAAGTGAAAAAAAATCTCTAAAATACTCCCATTCCCCCTAGCCGGTTGTGGCTATAAATCAACCCATGTGTAGTAATCAGAAAATATACGATTGTTGCGGCAAAATTATGTAAGTGACGTGGGTCTAAAGTCACCATCCTCAATGCACGCTGACCACACAGATGCCACCTTAACACAGCCTGCTGGTCTCTCTTTAACACTGAACCGGACATTTTACCTCAGCATGGATTGGTCGGTTGAAAAGGGGTAGGAGGAGGGCTAAAATACCTGTTAAAATGCAAATTAAACGCCAATGTATCATCAGTGGTGTGTGTTCAATGATGATGATGATTATGATGATGGTGATATTTTAATAATTACGAATGGAACCAATTATACTCTCTACTTTTTGACTTTTTTTTCTGTTATCCGAATTTCACGCCCTTCAAATTTATTTCCTGATTTGGCGATCCACTGCGCTCCGACGCCGTTCACCAAAATCATATTAACCATAGCGTTTCTTTTAACCTGTAACTCTGCTTAATGTTTATTATGGCCCTTTGATAAAGTTTTTGGCACGAGAGAAGAACCCACTGTCACATTGTTATGTTCGGGAAAAAGGAAAGCTATACAGGGCAAAAATGTCCTTCATTGCACGCTACATACAGGAAATCGCTGCGTTCGGCATGTCCAGTCTAGCCATGGTCTCATGCTGGTCATGTCGTGGACATTTCTACAGGCTAACAGTGATCCTTAACTCTTCAACTTGAGAATAGCCACTGGAAAACTTCAGTAATATATTATTGGTGTTCTCTCGTATAAATATGCTCAGGCTTCCTTTGTATGCTGTGCAACCTGGGGAAGGTTTTTTTTGTCCTGACATCTGTTGGTATGAAGCTGTGTGGCATAATTATGAGGTCAAATTACAATATGCACACGGAATTCGATGCCATTTTCCACGAAATTGTAACTGGTTTTGCGTATAAACGAGTTTCTGCGGCGACTTTATACATTTTGAATTGGTGTAATGGTCTTCTTATTTTGCATGCAATTTGATGTTGTAGTATTCCTGGACATATAATCATATATGGTGGTGAACATGATATTATCACACTAGCACATTTGAGTGGATAAACTATATTTTGAGACTGCTTCTGAAACAAATATGTCATTTGTTCCGTTCAAAACGTACTGAATATCGCGTTTAATGTGTTCTAGGGTGCCTTTCTCGAATTTTTGATACCGTTTACTGTACCTCTGTTTTGTGAGTAAGTATGTCAATATGTCGGGGTTTTTTTTCTTTTTTTTAATAGCGTTCTCCACTAAGCTCCATCTTTGACCCCAGCGGGCGCGCTTGGCATGTTTGCCCAGTGCTGCTACTTTATTCCTAGCTTGTGGGCGACTTTAGTGTCGGATATAACTTTCCTATTCTGGGGCCCATCATCGCCCACAACTGGTAATTTCAAGGCATTGTATATACATTTCCATGAATTGCTCACTCTGGAAAAGTCCTATTACATGTATATATTGTGCCTTACATTTATTCGACAAATTAACCTTCTCTTAACACTAATTACACATATATTTTGGATACTACCTCTTCAAAATATTCAATCGGAACTAACTCAAGCGGACTTGGCTGCACCTTTGAAAACTGTGGATCCCACACCCAATGGTTTGTAAATGAGAATAGTAATGGGACGATCCTGGGCGCGTAAGAGTGGGTTTAAAATATTTGAAATCAAACGTATATATTTTGCAAATACTTCAAAGTTTCAATAATTATATGATATACATGTATGTTGTGGCCCCGATTTACTTTGATATCCAAATCAAATGTATTTTTGTGCAACTGTCTCGCAATGCATTGCCATTGTGCCAGGTTCAAAATAGCACTCACCAACACGCGCATCATCAGGATATCTTGCCTTGTGTGTGTGTGTGTGTGTGTGTCCAATTTATCGAAATATTGTTTCATCTCAAAGTGTTTCAATTAAAATTTCGCTAGAAGACATCCCACGGTACCATGCCAATATTAAGAAGCATTTGTCGGCGCAAGCGGGCCTTTTTAGTAGCCAGGGTTCCCAAGAAATGTCTAGGTTTTGTAGAGAAGACGTGTGGACTGAGTCCAGTACGGAGATGGTCTTTAAGGGTTACATCGCTGAGTTAGACATGAGGCAGCACGAAAAAAAAGCCATGCTGGCGATAGAAATCTATGCGGATTTTGCACATGAACGACAAGTGTACGACAAACCACAAGTCACTGGATACGTGGATGCTGGAAAAAAATATGGTTTCCATTAAATTTTGAAAATTAATATTGGAACTGTGGCGAGTAAATCGTTTCATTCGTGTCTTGCAATGATTAAATGAGCAGCTCACAGAAAAGAGCTTTGTTGCAATACACTGAATGAAACAGTTGCGATCCCTCATCACTAAGCTGAGTACCTTTAGCCACTTTGTACCCACTTTTTCTGATTGGTCATCTGAGCTTCTTTGTCAGGCTGCGCCCAGGTAAGTCTTTAACCCTTGATGATATGTGTTCCGAGTGTACAGATTCAAACTCCATATGTGTGAAAAATACCAGACGATATATATATAAAGTGTGTGTGTGTGTGTGTATGTGTGTGTGTGTGTGTGTGTGTATGTGTGTGTGTGTGTGTGTGTGTATTTGTGTATCCAAAATGTAAGTTCCTCGAAACATATATCGATAATTGTCTAAGGAGAACTGTTGTTCTCTGTCGTTCCAAAACTTACAAATTGTGAAGGAAGCCCAAAGGTGGTGACAGGTTATCAGCTGCTTATTGCACATTAAATGATATACGTTAGGTTAGCAATGACTTTCAAAACTGCTTAAAAACTCTTGATTCGCATATGAACGGATATAAAGTATACCCTTGCTGAAAACTAACAAACTACAAATTATGTTACAATTTAAACGACAGTTGATGGCAATGTTTACATAATAATTATACCCCCAATATATATATATATATATATATATATATATATATATATATATATATATATATATATATATATATATATATATATATATATATATATATATATTTATATTCGGTACATTCAATATTGAAGATAAGGAACTCAAATCTGTAGTAAACTGAAGTTTTTGGAGAGAATCAAAATGGGTCTCTCAAGTTTTAGACATTTTGTGCTGTATTTTCACCAGTGAGTCAAATGTAACTTTTCTTTGATATATCATCATTCTAACTTCAAATATCTGTGTCTCAGGGACAACAATTGTTTTCAATCTGGGACACGCGTGTTTTATGTTTGCAATTCGTCTCCAGGTTGCCATAAATTGCAGCCAAAAAAAATGAAAACATACAAACCGAGATGAAAATTCATGTCAGATTATGAGCACGTATGTACACTTTTGTAATTGCTGTGCAAGCACTGCTTACAAGAAGCATTGTCGAAATTTCACAGCATGAATCCTGAGATTGCATATGTTCTAACAATGTACACTTCATTGCACTTTTAAGTAAATTTATAGTGTTGAGAAGCCAAACAAAAACAAAAACAAGCACAATTACAAACAACAGCAACAATTAGTCAGCACTGAGATCCCAGGCAACGGGACGTATATCCAAAAGATAAATTACCAACAAAAATCATCTTCATTTTCATCAGTCTCCTACACCATAAGGAGTGAACCCGAAATACCTATCAGAGTCTACCAGTTCGGCTGTAAAGGGGCGCAGAACTGGCGAACCTCTCTTAACGTCTTTCGGGATTTTGCATCCAGCACTACGCTATATCAGAGCCTGATAAGGTGATTGTGGCTTACTGTCCTGGTTTGGCCTCTGACTGCCTTATGCAAACGCCTCATCACTACCGAAATGAAGACAAAAAAAAAAAACAAAAAAAAAAAACAAAAAAAAAAAAAACAAAAACAAAAAAAAAAAAAAAAAACCCTTTTCACGGGAATTTTGAGATTTCCTTTGCAATGACAGCGAAATAGGACAGAGCAGAATTACAGTTATGCAAAATAGATTACCCTCAAAGTTATGTGTATTTAATGGTACAGTATACTGATTGGCTTCATTGAAGTGGTCAGTGATCCGAAGCTATACAAATTGCTATTCATGATTCCTTAACCATTAAGCTCACGTAATACAAAGTCAATCTAATAAATGTCTGAAAATGCAATCCATCTGACTGCGGTTACAATTTAATATCTGATTTATCATAATTCCTCGTGATCATCAGTTGCTATTTGCCCCAATTCTGCTTATACCACTACCAGGGGTATACGCTATGAGTGATCGTGTTCGTACATAATGACGTTGGCCTTAATATATCAGGACAGAAGAAATTCGGCTTCAAGCGTGCAAACAACAAAGACAATGTGACTTTCCGTCCAAAATTGATCACAAAGCGCCACGCAGGTATAATATTTGTTAATGTCAACTACGATAAATCAGTCTAAGAGCATAAGTAAAATCATCAACGGGGTCTTTTGTTACCGCTATGGCGGTTGATAACTGTACTAATAATTTTTTGTATGAAAATGTAAGGGCGAACGTCAGTACCATGCTTGATCGCACCGGTTCATATTTCAAAGTGTGGCCCAGGTGTAAAGCAACACAGTCTTCATACCTGACACTAATCATTAGATATTCTGACCTGCCTGGTCGTCTTTGCAGACCTATGCACAGGTATTTTTGAGAAAAAAAATCGACGACAGCACGACAATATATTCAACAATTCATGCCTCCTTAAGCAAAACCAGCTGTCATCTAGTATTGCTGACAGAAAACCCCTTGCCAAAAAATTGACAAGAGCTTTTCGCTGCGTCCAATGTAATTTTGATGACGTCTAATATGGTTATGGTTCCAGATACAAGCATGGCTAGAGCCTTTCACCAGCCTGGCATATTCATGAACATGTGCTGCAGAAAAAGAGACAAAAATAAAAAGACGAAGCGGCCACACGATCCACTTAGTCCCGTATCCCATTAACCGTTTCACTGCCAATTTCCACAAAGACACATGTGCTCTGAATTGCCATAAAGATACAAGTTTTATATAAACATAGAACTTCATTTACGTGGTCTCATGCCAACAGTGGCAGAGGTTATTAAAATTTCCCGTGTCAACAACTTTCCTCGATACGTTTTTGACTCAATGCAGCCAAAGCGCATTTAACAAGGCTGTTGATTTAGTCAACACGTGGTAATGAAAGAGGTAAATCCAGTATCAACAAGATGAAAACTAGAATAGTTGATTTACTTGTCAGCAAATAATTCTGTATGCCGAGAAAACTTTTGAAGATTGTCTGTTCAGTTTTTATTTAAGTCCTGCAACAATATATTTTTAATGCGACTATGTAAAAAAACCTATAAATTGAAGTGGAAAGACCTGAATCAATTGTAGTTTTGAAGCTAATCAAGATGTAAGTTTTGTGTATTTGCCTAATTTTCATGAATCAGACTGCTACAACTTGGGTGATGGTTCATTCGATGAAAGAATCCTGCGGATCTATCAACTGAAGTTTGAAAGACGTCTCAGTCTACACTAGTTTTGAAGTTATTCAAAATTCACATTTTGTGTATTCACCTTATTTCCATAAATTAAAATGCTTCAGCTTTGGTTCATGTTTCGATGGATGCCGCCACAACACACAAATCGAAATTGAAATGACACCTCTATCTGTAAGAGTTTTGAAATTATTCAAGAAATCAATCTTGCGTATTCACCTAATTTGCATAAATAAAAATGCTACAGCTTTGGTTCATGATTTATTGGATGCGGCTATGTCACAAACCTACAAATTGAAGTAGGAATGGCACCTTTATTGGTTATAGTTTGGGGATATCCAACTTTTAAGCGATTTAAGTGCTGCTAATAAACATAATTTTTATTCACTGTCCATAAGTTTGACAGTTGTCATAATCCTGAATGTACTGCTTTAAATTGTGTGCCTATCGTAAAGAGATTGGAAGATATAGATTTCAATTTTCCCCCATTTGCATATTTTTTAAAGTCACATTTAGATATGAAGCTAAACCCATTTATTGAATATGACGCTAAACCCATTGACACTATGAAGTATAAATTATTACATCAACACCAGATTCCCATGCGTTGTAAGTCTAGGTCATAAAACAACAACAACAACAAGTGAAACATGTATACATTGATATACATGCATTTATAAGTACATGTATTTGAGTTTCACTTTTTACAGGGACATTAAAACCTCTACGTGACAACCTCTACTAAAATCAACTTCTGTTCGGCTCACCTAATGCGCTGTTAAACATAATATTCACCTTCACATAACTATTACAGAAATCTATTTCTTTAACTAGAAAAGAATATCTACTTCACAGCAAATCTGTCTGGATGCCTTCAAAATAAGAACAGTTTGAAATGCTGTACCTTGCCGTTTTTCAACATAATCAAAAGCTCGCGTATACGCCTAACTTGCATCAAATGCTACAACTTTGGGTCTTGGTTCGTTGGATGTGGCCATGTCACAAACTTAAAAAGTGAAGTTTGAATGACGCTACTATCTATAATAGTTTTGAAGCTTTCAAACATCATATTTTCTTGTATTTGTCTAATTTGAATGAATTATAAGCATACAACGTTTGTTTATGGTTCAGTGCATTGGGCTATGTCACATGCATGCAAATTTAAGTTGGAATGACACCTGAATCAAAAATTGTTTTAAACTTATTCTAGATTAAAATTTCGTGCATTCATCTTATTTGCATAAAATGAAATTTAGAATTTTGGGTCATGGTTCATTGGATACGGATATTTCATAAACCCGTTAAACAAAGTAGGTATGCTTTCTGTAGCTATGGTAGTTTTGGAGCCATTCAAGATTTAAATTTTGCATATTCACCTAATTTGCATGGATTGAACTCCGGCAACTTGATTCATGGTTCATAAGATGCGGCTTTGTCACAAACCTGTAAATTTCAATTGAAATGACATCTTTATTTATAAAAAAATGGGAACTATTCAACTTTTAAATTTTCCAATGCTTCTAATTAGCATAATTTGAAATTTTACAACTTTCATTTACCGTCCATTATATTGGCAGGTGTTGGAAACCTATGTATGCACAATGAAATTGTGTGTCTATCTGCAACAGTTTAAAAGATATGGAGCTTTAGATTTTTTTTTTTTTTGCCCCCAATATGCACATTTAAACATCATGACTATTCAAAACCAGGCACACGCTTTCAATGGTAGGTCAGTCGTCCTGGTTGTCAAATTTGGTGAGTTTTGGAATTATGGTATACGAGAAAAACGCTGGCAAATGTTGTCGAAAAGAAGAAAGAAAGAACTCATTGAAACACAAAATGTCTGAGTTGACACCAAGATGAAATTACTCATATACACAATTCCAGTGTTTTCTTATACAGTGAAACCTCTCTACAATGGACACCCTTGCGGCAAGAGAAAAGTGCCCACTCTTGAGAGGGTGAGCCCTTCTGGGCAATATGGATGAGTATATATGCTTGCACCTGATTATTCGCACATGCGAATATATCAATATATATATATATATATATATATATATATATATATATATATATATATATATATATATATATATATATATATATATATATACACACAAAGTATGTTCAAATTGCAATTCAAGGGAATGTGAATACATGATATACATGCGATACAAAACTGTTTTTGTCCCTTTTTTAGCTAAACAAATTTAACAGAGCTGTCACGGAACTACATGTACCTGTACATGTACCTGTGAACTGAGATAATTACTTTACTCTCTCTGTATTCCTTGTCCTGGGTATGAAGAACAGGCTTCATAATAACATACTTCATCTCACTGGTTACAAGGAAATAAAGACATGAAAGTGTCCACTGAGATGACACAAATCCACACCACTATTTCAAAATTCATAAAAAAGTGAAAACAGTCATTGAGGACTGGAATACCATACCTTGGTGGGTCTAGCCAACCCAGCACTGGCCTTGTATGTGGTCTATTGATAGGTGTTACACATAGCAGGCTTATTCTGGCCAGAAATGCAGTCCCTTGGGATGAATAAGCCAGCATACTCATGATAGCCCCAGCCAAGCACAAACCAGCTAGGACAACAAGTCTCAGTCACAGTGCACCTACAGCTCTGTCCAGCAATACTGGACACTTTTTCTGCGTGATACATGGAGCATTTTGGAGCAGATCTGTTCTTGCATGAACAGAAAGAGAGTAACATGCAATAGAAAGGGAATGTGTATTCTAGGGAAATTCAATGAATTTAGCATACATTGAAATTCCCGAACTTTCGTTTTAATGCCATTGGATTTGCCAGATGTCTCAAGCCAGAGCTTTTAAAACTGTAATTGCCCCTAATTTGCATAATTTTAAACACCATTACTTTTCTAGTGAATTTCAGTAGTAGTTCAGTCACCATGGCAAGTTTGTTGGTTTTCGGAACAATTATAACTGAGAAATATACCAGACAAATTTGGCCTTAAAAAAGAAAGAAAAAAAAGAAGAATTCTGGGAAAGACAAAATCTCTGCATTTGCATCCAAACCATACTATTGAGTGTTACCAGTCTGAATGTGTCAGCAAACTCAAGTTGTAGGTTTGCACAGGCCACATCCAACTTCACATACCCGTTAACAAAAATCCATATGTTGATATATGCGCAGCTTTGACTATAGAGGTTCATCAACTTACTTAAGACGTGGACCAACTGAAGTTGCAAGTTCACACAGGCTGAACTCTGATGAAATGAGAGGAATCCTTCTTGGAAGTGTTTACAAAATTAATGAAAGAATGTTAAAGATATTTAACTGATGCAAATGTCAATGCTGGGTCCAGAAAGACAAACACTATGCCTATGCAAGCTTTGCCTGCTCCAATGTACCCACTGAGCCTAGCCAGAATCCTTCCATATTACAGTTAGTCATTACAGAAAGTTTGGATATGCGTTTGAGTGATTTATAGTAGTTGACCTGAATCTTCCTTTAGAAAGATAATCTAAACTTTACTTCATATTCTATTGGATGTCACTAAACTATCAATTATATTGAAAATGACACCTCTCGATGATGATGATAGTGACGATGATGATGATCATAATGGCCATGATATCTAAAGGTGCCCTCTTGCTTGGCACCTCTCATTAAGCACTTGCGTATAGTGATGGAGAGTCACATCAAAAAGGCTTCAGACTATGTAGCCTGCTTTGGAGAGGGGCTTGCTGAAGGTTTAATGTACCAACACAGTAAAAAAAGTCACCAGTATCAGGGCAGGGGGATGTCTGATGTATGTCTACTATGAGGAAATTCATTGACAGAGTTAGGGCTGGATGAAAATTTCAAAGGTGCAAATGACCTTGACCTTTGACCTTTAGAGGTCACATGTAAATAACAAAATTATGCAGTGTTACAATAGCTACAATTTAAATCCAACATGGTTACAATTGGGTGAATATCAACAGAATTATGACTGAATGAACATTTTGAAGGTCCCAGGGACCATGATCTTTAACCTTTTACCTTAGAGGTCACATGTGAAATACAAAAATATGCAGTGTTAAAATGTCTACAATTTGAGCCCGACCAGATCAAAATTGAATACGATTGGACAGATGTTTTGCTGAAATAAAAATTCAAATGGCAAAATGACCTTGACCTTTGACCTTTAGATGTCACATGTAAATTACAAAAAAAAAATGCAGTGTTACAAACATATTAATTGAAGTTAGATTGGTTAGCTGTACCCATACTATTTTTGGAGATATTCAAGATTTAATTTTAAATGGCCCCAATTTGCATAATTTTTAAAATCATCACCCATCTTCATACAAATACAAGACTTCATGTCAGTTGCTAAAATCATGGAAAGTTTGGAGTTTCCAAACGTAATTGTGTCCGAGGAACTCGTCGAACAAAATTGTTGGTAAATAGGATAGAAGGAAGGAAAGAAATAAAGAAGTACAACAAAACAGAATGACTTTGTTGGCACATAATTACTAGAATTAAAGAAATACCTTGCAGGGGGGGGGGGGTAGCAGGCTAAACTTTATGCCACAATTTGCGTAGTTTGTGTGTGTAAGGACATATCTTAACACTATGAATGTATGACCCTCGGTTGGGCGGGCTAATTGCACATGCCATCATAATCATCACATTTACAGCTATGTCTCCTCAGGTCTTGGAATATCAAGCTAGTTTGATTTTGCAGTATAGGTTTTAATTGCATGTCATTTGAGTCAAATGGTTTCAAAAAGGACATCTCGTTACTGTAATTCCACAAGCTCCGATTTTCCTTCATATTACCTTCAGCTGAAACTATATCCATAGGTTTTTGACCTGTTTGTCAGATAACGGTTGAATGTCCAAACTGCCATATTGACACAATATGCAATGAGCTTGGCAATATATTTTCTCAAAGAGTGGCGCTATGCCAAACAGGGCTAATTCGACCACAATCACGTTAATGTCGATGCACTTAAAGAAGAAGAAGAAGAAAAAAAAAGGTGGGGTGGGTGGGGGGGGGGGTACGATATAACGAAGCATACCAAGGTTAATCTAAATTGAGGACAAGTTTACATGACGATATGAATTCAAATTATGGTGATGAATAATCAAAATCGCTTGTTCCTATTTTGCTTTGTTGGTAATTGAATATCACTCGATCCTTGCATTATTGATATTTCAGTATTTTTGCGGTCGTATTACAAGTCGAGAAAGGGTCCTTTCATGTGTACTGACCGAAAATGGTCGATTTATTTATGGTTATCCGCTAAGACTGGACGAGATTAAAGCTGACATTGAATGTGACCAGTAGCATAAATGCCCCTTGTGAGGAAATATTACAAAGATAGTGTCCCCTGATACAATCAGTCGAAATGCTGAGACATGAATGAGATTGATTGGCTACCAGCACGCCTCGGTTCCAAGCTAAGCCTTAGGCTGTGACGTCACCAAATTACACAAAATCCAACATGGCGGCCATGATATTAACTGGTATCACATACAAATAAGAAATTTGTAAAAAGTGGTACAAAAGATGTGTTATGATCTCTTACCTTTGTATGTTCTCTTTCCACAGATTTAAATCCACATTATGGTATTATTCCAGTCTAATAATAAGGCCATGGTAGTCCAATATGTCCATTTCATTTCTGATCTGTCAGCCATTGCTGACCCTAATATCCAGAAGTCATGTACATGTAATTTGATCAAATTTTGTACAAGCAATGTAATGACAAAATATTTTGCCATCTACTGCAAAAATACTTTCCTGATGCAAGCAGTAAGATGTAGGTCCAAATTAGAATGAAATAATCTTGTGACCTGACTTTGAATTCCAACCTCTAAAATCCGCCATTTTGCAAAAAAATCCACTTTTTCTACCAAGCTCCGCTTTTGTACCATGGGGTTTATTCCCGGCAATTTGCACCAAGAATGCACTGCCAAAGCATACAGATCCATAATCAAATGGGGGTGGTGGGATAGTGACAACCCTGTGTCCACCTTTCAGCCAAAAACGAAGGAACCCCAAAATGACATATTTAGGGGGTAGGGCCCTTTGAATTTTGATCAAATCTGTACAATTTGCCCTAGAATGCTCAAATATATTTTTTTTCACAACTTAAAATATCAGTAAGTATGAAACTTAGCCTAATCTATGTTATTACAGAAAAGGTTTTATTTTATCAGTAGTTCTAAACCCCCATTACTTCTGATAAAATGAACTGTTCTGTTATTCAAATTGGACCACTTGTATCTTGAAAATTTAACCCAATCCAGCCCAAATTTATACCCTCTTGAAAAGCATGAACACTTGTTGGTCAAGTTACAGCATGAAAGGGTCATGGATCTGTTTAAAATTAAAATGCCAGGGCAGTATCTGGTTGGTGGGTGTTCCAAACAGACATCTCTTGTGTCTTCAGCGGGGTATCAGGTGACAGGATGCTCGTAAAATGACCATTAATCGTAACCCAATAAATACACTGACTGTTATATACAGTAAAACCTCTCTAACCGAACACCTCCATATACCGGACACCTCTCTATACTGAACACCATTTCTTGGTCCCGAATGTATACTTCCAATGTTAGCAAACTTCCCTATACTGAACACCTCCCCTTACTGAACACTTTTTTCAGGTCCCAAGGGTGTTCGGTATAGGAAGATTTTACTGTAAGTGGTAAATGACTTATCACACCCCTTTCATGTGATCCGCGAACACCTCAACACTCCCAAATAGCAGGGACTAAGATGTGCCCATGCGTCTTTGTTTACATGAGCACTGCCCAGCAATGGAACCGAGAACGAGGCTGCTGATTTGACCCCTAATCTCGCATCTCATTAAACCCAGGTCAGCATCTCGACTGAATGTTCTCGTCGAGTGAAATACACAACATGCCAAGGATTTCCGCCCAGATTGAAATGCTTTCCTCCCCTTGGTGATCTGATGGGAAATTATCATTCCCCAAGAGTGCCACTACCACGGGTGTACTGAGCATCGTGATGCTTTCTCAGCTTTTGTATTTATGTCGAGAACCACTTCCTAATAGTCATTACACTATTCGGCAGTCCGAACTCTTTACTCTCCATAAGCTAACCTGTCACTGTCTAACCTATATACATATGGAAGTACTTTTGCCCATATTGCACACGCTCTTTTTTTCAAAAAAAAAAAAAAAAAAGAAGAAAAATTGCCCTTTTAGGCAGTAAGAACTCTTTACTCTCCATAAGCTAGCCTGTCACTGTCTTACCTTTTTCGTATGGGGGTACTATTGTCCATATTTCGCACATTCCTCCGTAGCACTTTTACATATACATAGGCTGTATTAGCCCAAATAAATTAAAGGGTCTTCAGCGGGTAACTACTCAGAACATGTCTTGGAGCCTGTATCCGTACATGTCTCTCTGAGTAGTGGCTCCTTGTCTAAGCTAAATATTCAACAAGGACAAACCACATAATGATGAATAAATATGACCGTGGTAAATGATGCATTAGCTAAATACGTGAAGTTTTGCTTATAAATGCGTCATTATGAATGAAGAATACATATCAATCCAAACATAATAACACAATTTTTAGAGTACAAGTTCAGATGAGAACAATTTGACTTACACCTGACCCAGTATGTAGCCTGCCTAGTTGGATATCCCATCTTAGTTAACTCACCCGTCAGTGTTTAACTGAAGTAAAAACAAACTGGGGCATTATATTCAGTTACAGTGGTTGTAAAATAAACAGCTGCAGATAGACCACCTGGGCAAACCGACGGTAGCCCCCGGGCCCTTGACTCTGAAGCAAGCAGGCACCTCAAAAGTGACTGGAGTTCCCTTCTCCCCCCCTCCCTCCCCCCCCACCAGCCAAAGTCTACCTACCATCAGAAGAAGATGGGCCAAAAGTGGCAGTACCGGGTGCAACCGGAAGTGTGGTTGGGGTAGCTTCCGTCGAGCACAGTGAATGAAGTTTGAATGGTCTTTTAGTCAGGTAAGTGTATAGATGCAACAAGCAAAGGTAGTCAGCTGTACAGATTAAATGAAAAAGAACATACACAGGCAGGGCTTGTCACGCACAGACGGGACATATCTGAACTCAGTTTATACAGAATTCCAGGTGAGCGTGAAAAACGGCATGTGCCTGGTGACCGTCAGCGTGACGGGTATTGCGATTAAAATGAACATATATAAAAAAAAAAAAAAAAAAGTTTATTTCGCCTGCGGTCACTTCCAAACGTTTGGTGAGAATATTATCTGATATATTTTATCCGAAGTTTGTGAATAACACGAAGCTGTATTTTAGCTGCACAATATAATGAGTAAAATGTCAATTTTACGCAGCATTATCTAGATTGGATTTCTGGCTTCATAATTTGATTTGACTTGTTGTATACTTTTCCGGCTTCTCTTGACAGAATCAAAGGCTAGATCAAATGCATTTTTACATATATCGAACGTGCAGTCACGTGAATTCCGATAACGACCAGAGTACCTACCAGAGTAATGGGAATAATAGGTTGTAAAGAGACTCTTATCAAACATGTGGTACTTGACATAATTGCACCATATAAGTTGCAGCGCAAAAATTATTCGGCCAGAAAAGAGGGCAGAACGGTACTATATAAGTTGGCGTGTTGGAACTCAGAAATATAAAGAATGAAGCCAGGACCATGGACATCCTCCAATGTAAGTCATTGCATTCTCTAGTACAATGTATTTAGATATTAACCGAGTTTCCAGTTTTTGCTTCAACGGTTTCAAATTCTGCGGATACGTGAATTTCGGTAAAAGAAAAGCAGTTCGTATAATTTTGCAAGGAGTAGACGCATTTTAATGAAATAGATTTCATTGTGCCATTATCGATTTTATGTGCTCGTCTCAGACCAAATATATTGCAAATAGAGTCCTCCTCGAACTGACCACAGCATGCAGTTGGCTCGCAGCTAGCAAATTACTCATTAATGCATCAGAAAGTAAAGAGATGCTGTCCTCTTTTCCTGGACGCCTTGATATTATCCTTACTTTGTTGACACAAAGCTGAAAAGGAAAAGTGTTAGACTTTCTAAAATTATTTACAATTAATAAATTCAAACTAAAATACCTATTCTTGTATGAACCAAATTGCCGAAAAAAAACGCTTAACTTACTGCAATACTGACAAACCCACATCTTTTTTCCTCCCTAACCCAACAAGTCGTATCAAATCTACATCAAAGTTTCAATAACATATAGCGTCAATTCCCGTGTGCTTACTTATGCTGTTATATCTGATAAAGGATAATTTTCTTAGCTAAGGATCCTGTAAGACAGCCGGTATACAATCAGATGCATCGCTGAGTTGAAATATGGTCATTTTTATGGCATACTAGTTTAACATTTTTTTTTTTGAGTAATAAGAGGGTCCAGCAGGGAATTGAATATTCTATATAAAAACAGAGTTTTTGTGTTTACTTTTAAAAGGACATCACTAAGAGGTAGAACCATTCATTCACTGGTGCTGTAAATTTATATTGTGACTCTTTGCACAAATAACAATATTACAAATTAAAAAAAAATGTTGAATCATTCCTTGACCAAATACATTCAGCTTCATGAAAATTGTTGAGATCTCGTAAATATTGTAGATATTAAACATGTGGACCTCATGAATATGAGTGTTGTTTTGTAAATTTGACGGCTGTAGCACATCACATTTGCATACAAAAAATGCGCGTACCGTATGTTCGTAGAATTGGGGCCTACGTAGAAAGTGATTGTGCTCTTGAGTTCTTATATCAGGTGATCCTGAGCGCCACGTTGATGTTCATCATTTGTTTTGTGTGTTATTGCTTAGTTGTGACTTAGCAGCTGGTCTTTTCATGAAAACTAGTCAAGCTGAGTTGATGTATTCCAATGGAAAAAAAGTGAACTCCGGATATATACTGGTAAACAGTTAAAGCTGAACAGTTATACGTCACCAACGTTGTGTCTGCACTTGCTTTAGGCTAATGTTTAGCCTGTATAAAAACTGTATGCTACCATGCATTTTACAGCCACAATGGGTGAAGCACTGGCTTTATAAACATGGATTTTGGCACCGTAAATATCATACATGGACACATTGAACAATTATGTTTAAACTCGGCAAATGTCACCCATGGTTGTGCTTGCTAGTCTGGTGTAACTACCGGATCTGTAGGACATTTTCAATATACAAGTGGTAAGACAGGAGATGAAGATTCCGTGAATCTGGGATAAGGGGTCGTCACGAGGTGAGGATTTTGGAGTTTTACCGAGCTGAAATTCCAAAATCACCCAACCATCACTAACCATTTATCTTGGATTGCGCGGTTGGCCGAGCTGCAACACGCTCGCCTTTCACCTCTGCGGCCCGGGTCCGATTCACGGCCGGGGAGCATGTGGAAAGAGTTCCTACCACTCTGACTGTGCACGGTGGTTTTCTCCGAGTCCTTCGGTTTCCTCCACCAAACATGTAGGTAGGAAGTATACGCCACGATATGTGCCATGGAGAGTGATTAATATAGGCTTGGCCTGCTGCGCAATCCATGTAAAAGATATGGGTCTATACTTTTTTTTGAATTCATACCTATAGTCTTTTTCTGAGGTGCCATTTAGGGTGTTTTTGTGCCCATAAATAACATTTTATAGAGGAATATTTGCCTCCGTGCCTTCTATTTTAACAAACCTTATTATGTAATGAAATTACTTAGGTGCTACTATCACAAATGGTTATTCTATCCCTACGCTTCGAAGAAGAGTTCCTAAGTTTATGTAAAATTAAACGTATGCAATCCAACGGTGTGCAGAGACAATAAAATTTTATTGAGACATAGTTTCTCAGAATAGGAGGACGTACAGTAGATCTCCCTATTAAGACCACGTGAGGGACGCAAAAATGTGGTCTTATCATGGGCGTAACGGGGGTTTAATTCAATTAAAGATACCCCCCAAAATGGGTTTGTAAACTGGTGTTTTTAAAACGGAAATGGTCTCTTTACTATTCATGGAGGCTGTCTTAATTTGGGGATTCTACTGTAGTTCGATTACAATAGGGATCGATCAGCTGTTTCTCCATCGATTAATTCAGTATACAATGTTTCGTTCGGTAGATCAGCTGTTCACTTTAACACATCATTTATTACTCAAGCATTTTCCTTTTAGCTCACAGATTCATGCATAGATTTTCAAGTACAAAGAAAAAACATTGCAAAACAAGATTTACATATTTCCAACAGGTGCAAAACGTTCCGTAAGATATTGATAAGTTTTAATGATGATATATTGCAAATTTGAATACCGTAAACTTGGGCGTGCTGAAAAAAGTGCACGCAGCAACTAAAAATGTGTGTAGTTTTTCCTTTTTTCATTAGTAACTGTGAATTGTTATTGTTTCAAAATGTGATGTAAAACAATTTTATTTCAATACCAATATGTGAATATGAGCAAATAAATTTTACTCCTCATTTGAGACTGCATGTCACCCATAAAAGGCCACTGGTGGTTTTTAAACTGGTCAATCAACCTGTAAAACAGATACTTCATTAACTACAGCCTTATTGTCCCCCAAATCATATAGGCCTAAGCACTTAAAATCGAAAGTTAATCATTTGGGTCAAACGTAAAGAGACGCATGTAGGTCAGCCACTTTTTAATTCTAATGACCTGTCAGTCAGCCGATTGACAACAAAAGAATAAGTATGCCTACATCTTTCTGTGGTCTATGTAATACAGGAACATTGAAAAAATGTTATCCAAGACACTTTGGAGTTTAACTGGTAGGAAGGTTTTAATACATGAAAACGATTGGAAGATTGCTTCATAGACAGAGCTGAAAATAAAAAAAAAGAAAAAAATGAGATGGTTACTCGCATATATTTGACATGTCTGCACTGTGGTTGCTATAAAGAGAGAAATGTGTGCTCAGTATTACGCCACAGCATGACCCCAAGCCAGTTATTACAGATTCGAAGCATAAACTGAAGGGTCTAGCTCAAAATTCACTGACAAAATGCAGTTGTTTTTTTTTTTTTTTTAAGAATTGTCATCATCTACTGTACCAAATTCGTCTTTTACTGCTGTGTAATTTTAGCTCAGGTTACTAGTTAGTCCGCTGAAGTTATGTGCTGGTTAGATATCCGTCGTCCGTCTGTTCGAGTTCACAATTCACATTTTCCGCTTCCTGTCCAAAAACAACTGTTCAGATTAATTTTAAACATAGTGGGGATGTGCCTTGTAAAGGTCTCCCCCAAGTTTGAATAAATGGTAACGCTCCAGTCATTTGTATGATTATTTTGTTCAATATTTTGCCAAATCTTAAAAAAAAGATTCTCCTTTGAAACCGCTTAGCCAATTGGTTGGAAATTATTTTGGCAGACTTGGTGAGACCTTCATTTTTTCAACAGTTGGCGCTGTGATTGTGTTTATGTATAAAATGAGTATTTTCGCAATGTTCGACGTCTTCTCCAAAATCGTCAGTCAGATTATACTGACACTCGTGAAGATGTTTTAGGTAGAAAGGCCAAACAAAGTTGCTCACGAAGTGGCGTTACTGTGTATCCCTGATTTTTAAGGACTTTTTCCATTCGGGTACTTATCGGTTAATGCATACAGTCCAATTGACTACTCTGTAAGTGAATGGGGATTGCAATGGTAATTCATATTTTGACTTCGCCGAACGCACTGTCCAGATTCACTTCAAATTTGGTGGGGATGAAACTTGGGTGGGTTTCTACCAAGCCTGTCCAAAAGGTTACGCGCCAGTGATTTCTGAATTTTCCTATGATTAAGTCTTTAGTTCATATTTTGGCCAAACCTTTAAAAAATCACTTTCGGCCAATCGATTCGAAATTGCGCAGGGAAACTCTGGGGACCTTGGAACCTTACTTTTTTTTACAACAGGTGTCGCTTTGATTCTCAAATCAATTGAGTGTGTTTTCGCTTTTTTCGGCTTCTTCCTCAAACCATCACTCAGATTACTGTGAGACTTGGTGGAAATGTTTACTGCAGAACGCAGACATGGTAAGTCTTGAGAAAGACGCGCGGCCATATTGAACTGCAATTTCTGATCTCGCATGCATTCCATGCGAGACATGCATGTTAATTTTAGGACACATAGCACGGATTCACGTGTGTCAATCACAGGGACACACGGGCATACCACTATAATACATACCTGCTTGTCAAAAGATTAAGTTTTTCATAGAAAACGAAGTTTATAAGTACCGAAGTCACATTCATTTTAGGTAAGAGAAAAGGAATAATTTATATCTATCTGTTTTTAATAAGTTTTTTTTTTTTTATTTATTTCCAAAATTGTGTAAAATCACGCTTGCCCGCACGGAGAACTACCCGTACGCCAGCGAGACTATGGTCACCGAGAAAACCGGGTATTCAGTTGAGGCGGGAATATGATATTCATGTCTTGCATGCCTCCCCCTTGCATGAACGAGTAGTTCAGCCAAATAATAAAAATAATATGTCCGCGGTCGTACACTTGTTCAGCCAAATAATAATATGTCTGCAGTCGTACACTTGTGCGCAGCGGCCCTTTTTTCAGAGAGACCAGGAAAAGAAAAAAAAAGAAAAGGTAAAAATCAAAGTCGCACTTTCCCTCAGGTCCCATCCCACATGTTTCCGCCTCTAAGGCACAGGCATTTCCCTTGTCATGTTCCCGCACTAACGAATAGTCAACAGACACACAATCATTCAAGGAATCCATTAAAAGGGCTACCACCCTGCCCCACTATCTATTCTTATATTCCACTGCATTGTGTTCCCCCTCCTTCCTGACTTTCTTTTCTTTTTTCCCACCATCCTACCATGTTGCCCTGCACAGACTTGATTCCTTTCATACTTCCAAGAAGATCACCTTTCATTCCCAAAAACATGCAACCCTGTCCTCTTCCCCCTAGCACTGAATCTGATCCAGGCTCTTTCAGTATTGTCTCTCTTAGCGTTGTATACTTCGTACTTTTTTCTCTAACTTCTCGTTTCTAATCATCTGTTGAACCTTGCCAGGTCCTTTCAAGTTATATTTTGCTGCCATATTATTTATGTCTCTGACCCATTTTGTTTGTTCCTTAACAGACTCCAAGTAGAATTTACTGCCCCATCAGTCATCACTTTCCACTTGCAGATAGGCCCAGTAGTTTAATTTTAACTTTGCTATTCTGTTATTGAAGCCTAGCCAGCCCAATTCCCCAAAGGACTGCTACAGTTGCAGTGCATGGATGTGTCCCCAGAATCCATTTACCCATTTCATTTTGTACCTTTTTCATCTCTTTGATATCTCCAGAATTGATAGAAATTACATCCAGGCCATAGAGCCTACCTGGTATTGGTACCTATCCCATAATACAGTCCGTGTGAAGGCAGTATTGAAACTATTGATTACCGTAGCTTTGATCATACCATTTGTCCTGTTAACGTTCCATTTAATATTCTCTCTGTAATACCTGGGCATACCCCTGCCGTTTGCTTTAATCCACACCCCGATATATTTGTAACCATCAACCTCCCCAATTTCTATAAACTTCTACTTCCCCCCTACGGAATTGGAAGGTTGTCAATGTTCCATTTTTTATTCGCATTCTTTTCCTCCAAGGTCGCCATTTGGCCCTTATCTGACATAAGTACTGTTCCAGTCTCCATTTATTCCCACATTCGCCAGCTATGTGCTGCATTCCTTAAAGCTCTTCCACAGATTCTGTCATTTGCTTGATGTTGTCTGCACAGAAATACTGGGTAGCTTATGTTCCCCGATTTTTATTTCTTGGTTACATTCCATCAGTTTATCACCCAGTTCTTGGATATACTGTGCAATAAAATGGGAGAAAGCACACAACCCTGTTTTAGGCCAATATTTAGCTGTGCATATCCAATCTCAACATCCCCTGGATGTTAGTGTAAAATCAAATTCCCTGTATAGAGCTTTTAAGATTTTCACGAAGGTGCCACAAAAACCAAGACTTCTGAGTTTGTCCGACAGAGCATTCCTCCATACCCTGCCATATGCTTTTCGCACGTCTGGGAAAGTCATGTATACATTTTTTTGCGCGCTTGCCTTACCCATTTCAAATTTCAGTGAGTGTAAAAATATTATCGCCTACTCGCCAACCGGTCTAAAGTCATTTTGATTTTTGTCAAGCAGTCCAAGTCGTACTATTATTTAACCCATTCTTCTGTACATTATTCAACTAAACAATTTTTTCAATATTTGAAGAGATAGCAATACCCTTACATTGGTCCAGTTGACTTCCCTGGCCTTTATTTGGAATATAAGTAATTCCGAGACTGTTCCGCTCTTTCAGATTCTGTTTTTTGATTGATTACTCTATTTGAGGACTCTAAAAACGTGACTGTTTTTGACGAAAACCAACTTTAAGGCTTGGGAAAGTACTATTAACTGATGCAAAGACAGCTTAAGTATATAATTTTGGTTATTATAATCATTAACTATAGACATGTGCAAAGATCAATCATTGTCCTTGCCTAATTGTTAAATAAACACAGTGATAATGACATGGTCGGGTTTATGCTTTTTTCGTCTTAACAAATGATAAAACTCTCAAAATGGTTTCATATGATTCTTAATTATATTATCCCAAAAAGTTTACAGATGTATTTTGTATATCTTGTTTAGTTAAAGAAATGTAGGTCCAAAAAGTTGAAAAGAAAATCATACTTTCTCGAGTTTTTTTTTTTTTTTTTTTTTTTGACAAGGTAGTTTTTTTTTCTCAACTTTGCAGAGCGATTTTTCATAAACTATACAAGATATCTCCAAAAATGTTGTTATTCTGTTTGGATAATTACGGTTTTGCCATTCGTTTTGGAAGAGATATAAACATGAACAGCATAAAACCCGGCCATTTCATTATCACTGTGTTTGTTTGACAAATAAACTGGGATACGAATTGAATTTGCACCAGTATGTAGTTCGTGGCCATCTCAACCCTAAAATATACGCCTTTGGTACAGTTGCGTCTATAAAGTAGTATTGTTTAGGGCTGCGAAGTTGGTTTTCTTCAAAAATGGTACCATGTATTGAGCGACCTTAAAAGAATATGCAAGGTCTCTACAATTTCTTTTGGTCCCGTTTTAGTGGATTCACTTAAGGCATTATCTGTGCCCAAAGCCTTGCCAAGGTGCATATTCTGTAGTACTAACTTTATTTGAATGTTATTTATTCTAAGGTACAGTTCAGGATCCCATTGATCCCTTATAACCTGCCCAGTCTCTGTGGTACTGTACCCAGCCCCCAGTGTGTATCATTAACTTTATTCCAGTGGTCTTGAAGTGCTTCTTGAATTTCTTCTTTCTTACCGTTTTTCCCCTTTACTTGAAGTTTTATCGTGATATCTTCCTCTCACTCTGCTTTACTTGTCCCGCAAAAGATAGTTGAATTCTCCCCTCCACATCCCATCGTGATAAACACCACGCCTACCGCTATTTTAATCCTAATTGATCCAATACCAATCCACTGAATTCTGATTTCCATTTCACTGTCAACCACCCATCTGTCGTGTCTAATTCCATACAATGTTACCCCTTTCCTAAATAAGAAACTAACTCCACCTCCTTTTTTCTATTCAAATCCCGTTCCCTTATTAATCGTATCGTAACCTTCCGGGATTTCAACCATTCCAATTTCCTTTTGCGGAATATGTGTTTCTACTAACGCAACAATGTCCAAACCTTCACTCTCCGAAACCTTTCTGATATTTGCGACCTTTCCTTTATGCCAATGACAATTTATATCGCCAAATTTCAACTATTTTTTTTTTCCACTTTAGCATTTCCTTTATATGTAGTTGTATTTACTACTTTGCTTTCTGGTAGTTAATGAAAATAGATAAATAAATTGTAAATTCGGGGCCTGTTTATTTCTATGAGGCTTAGTGGGGGGGGGGGGGGTTGTTAAAGGGGGGCCCTAAAAGGCGGACCCCTGCCTGGACACAGGCTCAACATAGCCGATATTCTATTTCAGATATAATCAAGTCATTCTACTGGGTAAGTGCGTGGTTAGAAGTTTTCTTCTTTTTGTTGTACATTTGGCTGCTGCATTTATGACTCAGCCCTGAGCCCCAAACAAAATATAAATGGATTATTTGCATGGACGACAGCTGGCACACCCTCAAATGTTTGAATTACAGGTCGTTTGTTTAGTTATTGCCCTTCGGTATGAGGAAGATAATGGAGCCTGTGCCATTGTGGGACAAGAAGAACTGTACCTTCGGGTAGGTTGTGAAGCTTCATCTGAATTTCCCTCATCCCTCCGGCACATAGTTCTTCCTGTCCCATGCAGGCAAGGGCACTTTATCCCTCATCCCTGAGGTACAAAGTTCTTCCGGTCCGACGCAGGCAAGGATACTACATGTATATGTATGCTGTAGTCTTCAAACATTTCCCCGGGAAAGTCTTGTGACATGCGGGTTTTTTTTGTTCATTTCTCCTTTTGCAACAAGTCAGAAGACGTGTTTTTAACCGCAATAAATCAGACAGATTAAAGCTAATGCCACTTAAATTTTCAGCATGAAAATCTCAGATTAAAAAAGCCTAATATTTGAATGTTCTTTTATGTCTATTAAAGACATCTTTTGTCCAAGAAATAAGTAATGTATCAGCTGCAGTGATGTAAATTAACCCAGCGACCTGGGCAAAATGCGGGTAACGGTTTTAATGAAGCCTGCAATTCAGGGACATAATTCATGGTTGTGGGGTATGATTTTGGAACCATGAATGACCTTTTGCATCAACCCATTTTCTTTTGTGTAAAACGAAAATAAATAGCGTTTGATATCAAGCAAATTCGGTTTTTAGAAGCAGATCAGAGGTCGCATGAGAGCTATACAATACGCGTCTCGAATACATAATATAATGTATTCACCAAAGCACAGTAACAGACTTGCAAGTGTAGAGGTTTGCTTTCTGAGAAGACTGAGCAGCACTTGTGTGGAGTAGAAGATAGTCTGTGTAACAGGCAATGTAGAGCCATGCTGTCCTGAAAGTTAATATTGTTGACAAATTCAGTTAGTACTCTCATGGCATTTATTGCCACTTCAATTCAGGCTAAAAACCAGTATCTCTGGCACAGGTGCCGGCGTACACTTGTTTTAAACGTATTGGATTCCGAGCAAGCCGTAACCCCCTTGCATACTTTGTAACTACTCTTCTGTGGAAGAAAGGTCAAGGTTCGCAGAAAACCAGCACGCGGAGCCAAATGTGTCCTATGTTAGCACTGGTTGCTAAAAAATGAAAGAAGAGTCACACTTATTTATCGTTATACGGTATTGAACGTCCGATTATTAATTTACCACCTAATTCAAGCATTCAGCAACTGTATTTTTATAACTTACTTCGATTCGTCAGGACAAATATATTCACACAATGCATATGAAAAAGTGGAATCATCCTATTTAGACCACCTAAGACACCCGGAAAACCCCGTCTTGAAAGGGGAGTGGTCTTAATTGGGGCTGGAATTTATATGTGGATAAACAAAAATGGGACTGTAAACTGTTGGTCTTCATATATAAACGGTATCATTATGGAGATGGTCGTAATTGAAAATTCGACTGTATTTTGGAGCAGGAGTATTTGAAGCAAAAATGAACTTGCGATGAAAAGGGATTACGGGTACATTGAAAATCTCTTGTCAAATAGAACATTTATCTTATGTTTCAGAATGCATAGTATTCATAATAGTTTAGCAAATACAGTAGCAGTACATTATCATCGTATAGAGCATCTTGCGAAGACATTCACAACAATTAAAATCAGGTATCAATAACAATTGGAGTCACAATGTCCATGTTTTCGTGTTGTCGCGACAAGTAATCTCACGACACACTTTTTACTCAGGTATTCGATTCATCTCTCATACAATAATGCTAGGATCAGGGAATGTATGCTCAGTGTATACCTATACCATCACCTTTCAACGATTAGCGTCTGCTCGCGAGATGTACATGTATCTTATGGGAGGGGTGCATTTGGCACGTTCAGAACAAGGCAAAGGTTTAATCTCTCTATCTGACTCGCAACAGACGCATATCGGGCAGTCATTGTAAGCGTATTCCAAGAATCCAGAGTTCACAACGTGTATGAAACTCTTTCTTGATGAAAATTTGCGTTCGACATGCGTCTCGCCTTTGACGAGCTGAAACGCACGCTATAAAGTGTACAAAATATTATCCTTAGACTTGATATTTTGGATATTATGACTGAAAATCAGGTGCATGTAAAAGCGGGAATGCGCAGTTCATACGTTGCAGTCATTTGCGTCAGACGCCGATTTTGATCAGCACAATGGATATACACGTGTTGTGAGCATGGCAAAGCTGACATCATTTTCATGCGCAAACGGCATCTTGCCGGGATAAGTCACAGCCAAATACCTTCGAATATTTATTTGAGTTCTGCATGGCCAAGGGAAAAACCAGACAAATATAGAATCTAATGATGGCCGTGGATTATTTACACACATTAGCAAGTAGACAATCCATTCACCAAGTATTGATTGCGGCCATTCGCGCAGCATAATCCCCGTTATCACATAATCCCGAGGTAAAAATTGCATTCCACATCATAAGAGGAATGCCACACTGGCCAGTACTTCCAAAAGCAAAGTGATAACAAGAAGCATATTGCCTCTTCACTTTGTTTTGCAACCATTGGTCTGATGGTCTTTGATTTTGTGCATTTTCGTGTCTTGTATCGCGATTAAAATACAAGAGAAACTAAATGTTTTGGTATTTTAGATGGTAACAATTTAAACGTCATTTGATAATTATATTGAGTTCTTCATCCGGTTTTTACTTTCATTAATTGAGTGATGGTGTTTTACGGGGAGTGTCATCTACATAGACCCATGGTTTCACGAATCAACCAGGCTTTGTTTTCATAGTTGCAATACGAACGAGTGGAGAGAGTTCTTCCTAAGGGTCCTATTTGCAACGTCCAACCCTCCCATGTATGCTGCCAATTCTAGGTTATGGTTATTAACCGTGAAATATACGTCCTTAAAACAAAGCACGTAATAATACTAGAAGCAAAGATTTGCTTTACAGCAAATCTGTCTGTGTGTTAACGAAAGACTTTTGTTTTTTTTGCATTGCGATTTTACATTGAAACTTTATACAGGTATATACCAGTAAGCCCAACAATATGAAAACTAACTAAAGACGTTTCTTGGCATAAAAAAAATCATTTGCGCCGAGGGAGGCCGTGAAGTCGAAAGCTACGAAAATCTGGTGTTGAGAGCTTTTAATATATATATATATATATATATATATATATATATATATATATATATATATATATATATATATATATATATATATATATATATATATATATATATATATATATGTATATATATATATACATATATATATATAGAGAGAGAGAGAGAGATAGAGAGAGAGAAAGAGAGAGAGAGAGAGAGAGAGAGAGAGAGGTGTGTGTGTGTGTGTGTGTGTGTGTGTGTGTGTTTATGCATCTTTACATACATATATACATACATAAATTCTACTTTCCGTTTGCAATTAAGTCTCCATCCCGATGTTCACGAGTACGGTATTTTTATCATCAATGGGAATTTTTGGCTCGTAGAATATCTAGTCGTCACAGAGTGTGATGCACATTACAGGTTCATTCGTAGCTTCGTATTGATAATAATATAGCATGTAAGCGCAGACTTAAACTCAAACGTTTCTCCCTGAAATCCCATGCCGTTTCGTTGTGTGTTATCGAAAATGTGCACTTGCCTCAGGCAGAGCTGTGTACCCAACGGGTACGGAGAGAAATGCAACTAAGGGTTAACAGTCCGTCCTTCGCATATACGATTCTGTCGGTTTGACAAAGGCAAGAGCAGCATTAGTATGACTATAATGCCATAAACAAGAAATCAGCAAAACGATAGTTCCTGAGCGTGCTGTCTTTGCATGTGTGCGAACAATCCATTCGTCCTCAGTGCAGGGTCAAGATCGGGGCAGATATGGGACGCTGCCAGCGGAAAATATAGTCCTTAACCGCGCAAACACTTGTAAGCAACGGAAAATCTCTTAACCACCCTCTTTGCCAATCGAAATAATGGATTTTTACCCGAAGTATGATGAAGAAAAAAGTGGTGGTTCAAAGATGCAGTTTTATACATTGTTTTGCCTGGAGGTGTTTGGTAAGGTGAAAATACATATTATTTTCTATGTCGGTTTTATTATTTATTTTAAATCAAATTAAATGAATTAAATTGAATGAAATTAAATTAAATCAAATCAAATCAAATCAGATCAGATCAGATCAGATCAGATCTGATCTGATCTGATATAATTTAATTTAATTTAATTTAATTAATTTCATTAATTTTAGGTTATGTATTTATTTTATTTATTTTCATTTATTTTAACTTCGAAAATAACTCATCATTTTCTACTTGTCAGTTCTGCTCCATATGTCTCACTTATTTATACTAATCACCATCCATAAAATCCACTTCAATCGCAAATACCGAACGACAGAAACTGATCCACCGTTACGATAGCCGAAGGGGTACAAAGAAGGGTAGAAATTTGAAGTTTCTGTTTGTGAATTGAAAATGGGAATTTAAACTTTGTTTAGTCAGTGTGACTACATGGAATTATTCAAACGATATTGCACACCTATTAGTCAGCAGCTTATGTACTAGTTTCATTTTTAACTTTTCTAGTTCATTCTTACTTGACTCATACAATATCATTGCTTGAACTTCTTTTTTTTTTCACTTTTATTCTAGCTGCAATACGGAAAATCAATTGCGCAGGAACAACGCTCATTGCAAACTGACGAAGTGCTATTTGAATCGGTTTGTAATTAGTTGATGAATTATTGATATCGAACAAAATGGGCAACTTCAGAAAATATATTGGTTGCCCTCGACCAGATAATCATCATCATCATCATCATCATCATCATCATCATCATCATCATCATCATCATCATCATCATCATCATCATCATCATCATCATCATCATCATCATCATCATCATCATCATCATCATCATCATCATCATCATCATTTTACCCCCGATGAGCTTTGTCCATATGGGGGTCCCTGAAAATATTGCATCGGTTCGACTTTGAATGGAAAGCTTAATGCTGACGCCTAGGACGCCGATTATGTCATCGGTTTCCCACCAGAGAAAACATGAGCTTGATCTCCTTGAGAGCCAACCCTTTTAGCAAAGGTCGCAGTTTTGTTTAAGGCCATCCGAACTCCCCTGTTCATGGTCCCAACCCCACTAGCATTGGACAGTCGTTGAGCTGACGTAACTGTGGGGAGATGTTATTTCATTTCAATGTGCACTAAGATCATTGATTTGCAAGACGAATGCATTGGGTCTCACCACGGCAA
>OZ026618.1:58249048-58266779 GCA_964020975.1 Hermodice carunculata | reverse complement strand
AAAAATGTCATATGAGGACAACGTTTATTATACTGCATTTAACGTAGTACTCTTGTACTAGCTTTAAAATATCGTTCACCGGTCGTACACAAAACCAGACACCAAACATTCAAAAAAGATAAGTGGGTAAACGAACAAGCAAAGAAACAACAGACAGATATATATATATATATATATATATATATATATATATATATATATATATATATATATTTATATACTATAAATAGATGAATAAATGAATGAATGAATGAATGAATGAATGAATGAATGAATAAATAAATAAATAAATAAATAAATAAATAAATAAATAAATACATAAATACATAAATAAGTAAGTAAGTAAGTAAGTAAGTATGTACGTAAGTAAGTAAGTATGTAGGTCAATAAGTAAGTAAATAAGTAAATTAATTAATTAATTAATTAATTAATTAATTAAATATACTCTTTGGCAGAAATACGGGTTTCGCTTCTTATTCTTCTTGAGTGTGTTCATTTCAAAATATAGCTTTACGGTCTGATTTTAAATTGATTCCACCGGGTCCTAACAGGTAAAAATTCGAGCGGACAGTTGCATTCGCATGGGATCATACGCCGTCAATCGGTGCTGCATTAACTTTTTCAGTGTCACGTTTTTGATTGCAGCAACATCTGTCCTGCTTTGGGCTCATTACGCCCAAAGTGAGCCGAAAAAAAATGTTGATGTTTCATGGGACTGCAGGGATGGTGGGACTGAAATGAAAGGTCTCTTTATAAGCCATATTAAAAAAAAAGTATTCATTTCATAGCTCAAACAAGTTTTCCTTACGCACTTTGACTCAGTTGGCAATGAAAGAGTTAAGTTCATAGAGAAGGAAATATTTGCCTGCGAATGACTAGGAATGGAACTTGACGTCTGCTCTTGGTTAAAGGTATAGTATTGAGTAATTTTGGACCTTTCTATTTTGAGATGTGCAGAATGCACTTGTTTCTTTTCGCAGATTTGCAAGACGTAGGGCTTGAAGTGCCGATGATAATTTTATCGCTACATTAACTTCAGCGATAAATACCACCATGCCATGTGTGTCAAATGCGAAGCTTCTCCGGTTCAATGGGTTTAACCTGTAGCCTAAGGACAACGTTCACCAAGATGCAAGGACTGATTCTCTGGACATATTGCCAAATTAACCCTTCTGCCCTTGACACACAGAGTTAATTTGTTTTGGTGCCAATGTCGAAAATATTCGATATGTGTGATACATTGGTACTAGCTTTGTGTCCTTTGTAATCCGCCCTTCCCTTTCCATTCAAGTTCGAGCGTGTCTATAGTTTTAAAGACCATAAAAATGATCCAGGTCTTCAACTGTCCTCGGCAACCTTTGCCCGAGGAACCATTCCGACGAAAGTAGAAATGATAAATAGTTCAGGGATGAAATCGGCCTATTTACAATTAAATAGCTCAATCTAATCAATCGAGAGCGAACAAGATCAAATATGAATCCAGCACTAAATTACTTCTCATCTGTCCAGTTCCATGTGGGGGTTTTATCGGAAAGCGTATGCCGGTTGCACATGTCATTAAACTACCCCTTGAGCTAAGGGTGACCCTGTGTAAATAAGTCAATATAAGTGGCAAAAGGCACAGAAGAAGAAGAAGAAGAAGAAGAAGAAGAAGAAGAAGAAGAAGAAGAAGAAGAAGAAGAAGAAGAAGAAGAAGAAGAAGAAGAAGAAGAAGAAGAAGAAGAAGAAGAAGAAGAAGAAGAAGAAGAAGAAGAAGAAGAAGAAGAAGAAGAAGAAGAAGAAGAGCGCTACAGCGGCCTTGACGATAATTCGAAGGTGATCTAAACGTAGTTGGAATTCAAATGCTGTACAGAAGCATCAGGTTATATTTCATGGTCCTGGATCACACCACTCTGGAATTACAGACCCAAAACTAAACTCGCTGAAATGGTTCTGGGCACGTCACAAACTAGGCAAAGTTCACTGCCATGATTAAGTGAAATATACGATCCATGGATGTGTCCTTGTGTCCTGTGGAGGCAATTTGCCTTGCAATTTTAATATTTTTAAGATATTCTAACAAGTGAAAAAGAATGTTTACAAAATTGCTTCAGCATATTCAGTTTAAAAAGTCACAGAGACCCACCTGAGGTATATCTCCTTCAAGTATAACCATGAAATGATCAACAGTGTTGGAGGAAACTATATATATATATATATATATATATATATATATATATATATATATATATATATATATATATATATATATGCATGTAAACTGGCATCACAGTGCCAAATAGAGTGAGGTATACACGTATTTGTCATTAGGTACTGCCAGTTATTTACTAAGAACCTGATACGAAGGCAGAAGCAACACACAGTGTTGCAAACTGGGACAGAAACAAATTTGGGATTTATTTGCCAGATATCAAAGCTTCCATATTGGATGTTTTCAGGAATTGAAAAAGTAATTAACACAGCAAAGTGTTGACACGCTAATGGGCAACGAACCTTGGGATGTGCTGATGTAGAACAATTTCGAAGCCTAAAAGCGTTGCTTGATCAAGTGCAATTATATCTGCTGAGCTTCCACCCACAAGCAACGGCACCAAAAAATACTTATAATAGGGAGGAAATACACTTCTCTTTAAGGTTTCCGGGCAACCAGAACAAAAACATCAGTAAATGAAAAGCATCGTCTTTGCCTTTTTCTTGGATGTTGAACTTCCACCAAAGAGCTCGAGGTGACTAGAAGTACGTGAAAAAGACCATCGAATTATTATTTCCCTGAAGAGCAGTTTTTATGAGCGCAATCTAAGTGCTACGTGCAGCTGCAACTGTTAGTTTACTTTCATGATATGTCCAGGTAAGACATTTAACTGATAATAACCCTACGTCAGCTTGTACCGAGACAGTCCTCGCTAATTTGATTTATGGTTTCACGCTGGTAAATCAAGCTGTCAAAACCGAAATAAACAAAGTTATCATCTTGCTGGACATGCAAAGCCTTACAAACGCATATGTATTATATAAAGTTGTCCTTACAATTTTAACGCCAAACGAAGACCAAAACATGCAGGCATGACTAGTATTTTTGGAAAAAAATTGCCATCTCTTAGACTGTACCATCCTGCATACTGGCCCCACTGTATTTACTTAAGTAATTCACGCAGGTCTTGCTCCACAGTTTATTGCGTCTAAGCATGAGCAGTGCAACACGGCAACCTAGATAATTACTGCGTCTAGAAATGTCATCAAATTTTGTGGGTACCTTGCGTGGACAACAATATTTGCATCTGACTGAGTTTTATCAGAATTCTCCGACCAAAAAGTGTATTTTAAAGAAAGTAACTAGGAAGCCTGAGGGAAAGATGGCCCAGGTTGAGATCAGCTTTGTTTTAAATATATTTTATCAAAAGCAACTGAGGAACAGGGCCGCGACCTATTTGAACTTCTCTTAAAAAAAAAAGTAAAAGTAAATAAAAGTAAAAAGATAAAGACATTAAAACAGAAGTCACATGGTACGGTACTACATAAGGAAGTTACAATAGAAAACACCCCACAGATAGTGGACTCAGTGTATCAACCAAGTAAGTAGGTTCCTAGATTACTTGCATAGGAACCTCTTTGTGTCTTGAATATACTTGTGAACCATTTTAACTATGTTCTAGTTTGAGTCAATTGTATTTGTTTTGGAGCCATTAAGAATGGTGGTATTTGGAAAAGGAGCGTGTTTCAGAATGTTTTAATAAGGTCCCCATGATGTAAAACATGATTATCACAGAGCAAGAAAAAAAGCAAGATGTCTTCCTTGCCTTTTCCGCAAGAACAAATGGTAGAGTGTAATAATTTCGTGTTGAATAGATAATAGATTAGTCATGCGCATCTCAGCATGAATCCTTCAAATGTACCTATCACCAAAATTGTTAAAGATTTTTTGCTTAGGATGTCTGCCTAAACCTCCTTTCAAAATGTTTTTAAAATCAGACACATCTCCGAATTTCTTATGCGCATTGATGGTGATTTTGAAAGATTGATTGTAGATAAAAGAAAGAGCAGGAGAATCGGAAGGTTCTGCTTGAAATGGAAGGAATATTAAATCGCTCACGTGGTCGCATGTTATACACCGTGGATGAATGTACTGCAGGCAGTTTATTATACAAAGTTGTCATATTTTGTCCGTACTTTAAGTTGACAATAATTTTTACACCCGCCTAAGTTTTATCAGAATTCACCGGCCATAAAGTGCGTTTTAATGAATGCAACTCAGCAACCGCAGGGGAAAGTTGGTCCAGGGTGAGACCAGTTGTTCCCCTGACCTAGTTTGGCCAATATATTGC
The DNA here is from genome assembly GCA_964020975.1 of Hermodice carunculata. Lineage (NCBI taxonomy): Eukaryota > Metazoa > Annelida > Polychaeta > Eunicida > Amphinomidae > Hermodice > Hermodice carunculata. Next base: position 58,262,457 of record OZ026618.1, on the reverse strand, counting down.
CTACAATTTCTCACACATCTGCTCATGATCAGAACACTTCACTAAGCAGTTAGACTTTGGTCAATGTTGATCGAGCCAATGCTTCATCAGGCCAAGATATGCTTTTCTGGTAGGAGAATTAGTGAAAAACAGCACTTTGCATTACCAGTTGTCATATTCCATCTGCACTGTACGATCATGCTACCTGGGTACATGCATAATCACCATCCCTTCGCCGAATCCTCAACGACGTGATTCCTGCATCCAATGCCGCGCGCACAATACATCTCACGCAAGAATTAGAACACACGGTCTTACAGTGATACTGATATATTTTGAAAAGCTATGATATGGTAAGCAATATCGAGAGAAAAGTTTCTAAAAAATTGCCTAAACTATTTTTAAGTTCGTATTTTTACTTTAACCTGATTTCATAAGGTTTTTACATCCAGCAGAATATGCTTCAATATATACATTTTATAATTCTATTGTGTGTACCGTTTCATCTAATAATTTTATCCAGACATACATCACGACTACTGTGGTCTCTTCCTTCAACAAAACCTACCTCCGTTGCAAAATTAGTCACACCACTGAGAAAGTAAAACCACACATAAGATTGTTTTTTAATAAAAGGGACTACTTAGACACGGCCTGATGTTTTGGTATCCATCGTCATCGTTGCACAAGTCCAATTTATAATGCAATATTTTTAATTGGGCTATCATGTTGGCATTTTGGTAACTCTTTGTCTCTGCGTGTTTATACACTGAACATACTTGAGTTGTTGGGGTGGAAGTTGTATTTGTTACTCTATCACTTCTATCAATTTTCATTATTGTTGTTTTGAACACATTCCCAGAAAGACTAATCAACAACGGATCCTGATGTTGATTGTCGTTTACCTCTAATCTTTAATGTGGTTTCATGGAGGTTATGAACGAAGGTTTGAGACAAATTTCAAGCTTACAAGGCCGGTATGACCGGCGTTTGCAACCTTAATCGACTCACATTGCCCTGGGCGCACTAACTAAAGCTGATTTATACAGTCTTATAACATGACAGAAGCGGCACAACCATCTTTATTTGAAATAAAGTTGACCCCCCCCCCCCAAAAAAAAAGCGAAACAAAAAGTAAAACGAAATGATTAAAAATTACAGGGATTCCCGATGTCATTCCCTCTGCTTAAAATACAACAGCCAGAAACTGAAGAAATCTTGTGTGAGAGGATTTTAAAGTATTTTCAATTATGGCGACTCCATAAAAAACAAAACAAAAATTCTGAATTCTCCGCTTACAGCACCAACGCTAGACCATACTAGGCCAACACCCTTAATATCTGTGTCGCGACTCATACCAGTCGAAATGCTGAGACATGAATGAGATTGATTGGCTACCAGCACGCCTCGGTTCCAAGCTTAGCCTTAGGCTGTGACGTCACCAAAATACACAAAATCCAACATGGCGGCCATGATATTAACTGGTGTCACATACAAATAAGAAATTTGTAAAAAGTGGTACAAAAGATGTGTTATGATCTCTTACCTTTATATGTCCTCTTTCCACAGATTTAAATCCACATTATGGTATTATTCCAGTCTAATAATAGGGCCATGGTAGTCCAATATGTCCATTTCATTTCTGATCTGTCAGCCATTGCTGACCCAAATATCCAGAAGTCATGTACATGTAATTTGATCAAATTTTGTACAAGCAATGTGATGACAAAATATTTTGCCATCAACTGCAAAAATACTTTCCTGATGCAAGCAGTAAGATGTAGGTCCAAATTAAAGAGAAATAAATTTCTGACCTGACTTTGAATTTCAACCTCTAAAATCCGCCATTTTGCAAAAAAATCCACTTTTTCTACAAAGCTCCACTTTTGTAACATGGGGTCTATTCCCGGCAATTTGCACCAAGAATGCACTGCCAAAGCATACAGATCCATAATCCAATGGGGGTGGTGGGATAGTGACAGCTTTGTGTCCACCTTTCAGCCAAAAAGGAAGGAACCCCCAAATGACATATTTAGGGGTAGGGCCCTTTGAATTTCGATCAAATCTGTACAATTTGCCCTAGAATGCTCAAATATATTTTTTTCACAACTTAAAATATCAGTAAGTATGAAACTTAGCCTAATCTATGTTATTAGAGAAAAGGTTTTATTTTATCAGTAGTTCTAAACCCCCATTACTTCTGATAAAATGGACTGTTCTGTTATTCAAATTGGACCACTTGTATCTTGAAAATTCAACCCAATCCAGCCCAAATTTATACCCTCTTGAAAAGCATGAACACTTGTTGGTCAAGTTACAGCGTGAAAGGGTCATGGATCTGTTTTAAATTAAAATGCCAGAGCAGTATCTGGTTGGTGGGTGTTCCAAATGGGGCATCTCTTGTGTCTTCTGTGGGGTATCGGGTGACAGGATGCTCGTAAAATGACCATTAATCGTAACCCAATAAATGCACTGACTGTTATATACAGTAAAACCTCTCTAACCGAACACCTCCATATACCGAACACCTCTCTATACTGAACACCATTTCTTGGTCCCGAATGTATACTTCCAATGTTAGCAAACTTCCCTATACTGAACACCTCCCCTTACGGAACACTTTTTTCAGGTCCCAAGGGTGTTCGGTACAGGAATGTTTTCCTGTAAGTGGTAAATGACTTATCACACCCCTTTCATGTGATCCGCGAACACCGTAACACTCCCAAAAAGCAGGGACTAAGATGTGCCCATGCGTCTTTGTTTACATAAGCACTGCCCAGCGATGGAACCGAGAACGAGGCTGCTGATTTGACCCCTAATCTCGCATCTCATTAAACCCAGGTCAGCATCTCGACTGTACGCATTTGGAGGATAAAATTTGCCATATACTGTACCGTGTCAATGGGCCATGAATTAAAGGGTTTGCGAACATAGATTCTTATGATTCAAATTCATGCTTTCAAACTATCTAAAAGTATAAGCCCAACAAGTCAGAGGATATTCGAGCCTGGAGAGGACATAGTTGGACAGAAAACCGCTTTGAAGCTTTCACATCGACAGATTCAATCCCGATCAATCAATTTGATTTACTGGGTCCTCGGACGGGCTAATGTAATTGATTCGAAGGCCAGCGTCATAGCAGAGTGATAGTTATTAGATTGTATGTTCCTGCAGATATAGAAAAGATCAACTTCCCGCGTAGAAGAGGTAACGGGATGGTCGTGGTGAAAGTGTGATTTTATGAAGTGCAAAGATAACAAAATATGAATTGTCAGTCTGTCTGTTAAATAATCCTCACTGTCCACTCAACGTCGGCGAACCTAGGTTCTAACAGCTATGGGCTACTGATGCTGAACACATGGCCTTGTGGAAGCTTCAACAGATCTTGCTAAAATAAAAATCACATCGAAAAAACACTCTGTATAGATCCTGATATACATTTATCAGTGCATTTTTTTCGGGTAAAACAGGTAGATTCTTGCCTTCCGCTGAAAATTAAAAAAAGTTAAAGCTCGCCTCAGACTCTTTCCTTCGCTATCTGTCACGTTTATAACGTGCATTAAAGCTCTACTTGGAAGCAAGGAAGTATGGGGTGAGGATTTCAGGTTACATGTTCTCATTTCAAAAACCTTGATCCAAAGTGCTCTTAAACTGTAGTAGTGCCGTTTTTTTCTATGTCGATGGTATGATAATATATAAGGATTGACATATTTTTTACCTGTTATAATTGAGCACCTGCGTACTTATATGTTTGTGTGTATGTATGTATATGTGTATGAATGTATGTATGTGTGTATGTATGCATGCATGTATGCATGTATGCATGTATGCATGCATGCATGCATGTATGTATGTATGTATGTATGTATGTATGTATGTATGTATGTATGTATGCATGTACTGCATGATGATGGAGACATGTTTGCTCATAGAGATGAACACCTCATGGGTATCGGCGTCAGATTCCCACCAGGAGAAGGTTATCTAGACAGAAACAAAATAATTCCCATTACACTGTTTTAATGCATGGCTGAAACTTATAATTTTATTTCGAACGGATCCCGGTCTTGGTCTACTGGTTTGATCTGCGGGTCATGGACATGAAAAAAAAACGATGCTGACGAGAATGGGGATGTATTCATCATCTGCTCGTTGTGCCTCAATTTTATTATTCGGTTGCGCTTAGGCTGTAAAATGAAAATTAAAAAAGAAAAAAAAATCCCATTGGGTTCCTTTGCCACACGGCAGTTTGATACCGCATTTAAAAAGACACAGTGGCTACCTTACCCTTGTCAGTTTAAGCTTCATCTTGCTGTATGGGGGCAGACAAAGTGACTAACGTAGCTAAGAGGATTGCGTCTACCTTCAGGGAGCACATGATTATACCCTGGTCGCATTCTCATCCTGTAGCCTCTGCATGCTCAAGGTCTTGGGCCAGTAAATACACCGCAGGTGCAGGTGTGTCAGAACTTTCAGTCACGCAATGAATACAGGACCCCAGGTGACAGGCTATTAAAAATCAGGGAGCAGAGAAACTCTAATGCATTTCTTGTCATATAAAGGGAATAAATATGCCTGATAATCTGTCGGTTTGGGCAGGGTCTCACTTCAACATTTAATTATTGAACTGGAAATTTTGTTGGGCTATTATTTCACAAAGGTTTGCTTCGGAACTGTAACTATGGAGGTAGGCATAGACAAATGCACGAATAGCAAAAAAGTTAATTGGTTTTGCCCCCGATTTTTTTTTTATTGATAGTGTAAGTGTCATTGAAGTAAGCTTTGAGAAAAATGACAGGTACAGTGTCAACGAAACTTTTAAATGTCTGAAGCTGGCGAATATAGCCAATTTAACATGTAACTCTATTAGGTTTGATTTACTGGTCCAAGAGGCCATAGACGACAGTTTCAAATCCTTCTATTTTTCACATTAGCCTTTTTCGGTCTAAAAAATCAGCAGTTTGGTATTTTAAAATTCCGTGAACCGCATTCAACAGATAAAAATGTCAGAAAATCATGGATGGATTTTTGTCATATAATTCCCAGCTCGTTAATTTGTGACAATTGAAATACGAAAGAACCCCTGGATATCAGCTTTATACACGTGTATGAGCTCTGCTCTTGCCAGGGTCACATCTTTGTTCTTCCCCACCATAAAGTTCCCACCTGGACTGGAAGACAGTGCACCTGTATGACCACCAATGAAGCAACTCTGCGTTGCAGCAAACCTGACTTAGCTAACTTTATTAAACAGAAGCTACAGCATGCTGAAAACACAGTATTTTCACAATTACGGACTATCTCCGTTGGGATGCGCAACAAGCCAATCACAACTGTGATCTGTAAACTAATAGACTCATCAAAATTTTTAAAACGTGTCTAACTGAGGCCACAACTTGTTTTCTGCAAAGAATTTGCATTAACTTTACCAATCTTCAATGTTAAGGAAATATAGCCGTTTTTGCAAGCAACCTTTAGATCTGAAAAATCAGTTTTTATGACGAATAAAATAATTAATTAAAATTTGGAGGAAAATTATATAATTGCATGCAATCAATTCTTTTCTGTCAAATATGAATATGATACACAATGGGCTATTATGCAAACCCATATTGACTTGCCTGCATGTCCTGCCCTTACAATGAGAGATCAAATTACAATGCCCCACCCCTTAATTTTAAACCAAATTTTGAATATATTGCGAAAATGTTAGTATTTTTTAAGTTAATTGGGGATTTTTTTACTATTCTTGGATAGATTAGTAAAATTTGTCTACAAGAATATGACATCTATCACTGTTGAGGCATTAATGAGGGATGGGGGGAGAATCAGTTACACCAAGTCAGCAACTAATACCATTCAATATGGCAGTATTTTCCTTATATAATCTGAATTATGACAAACAATGGAATAGTTTCAGTGTTTAAACATTATTGACCTATTAAAGTGCACAGTTTAAAACCAGTAGGTCACAGATTAGAGTAGCAGTACTCAGCAAATTATGTTTTTTTGTACTAAAATTATGGAATTGTAATGAGTCCATTGTTTGAACATTAGGCGGACAGTTGGGTGATCCAGCTTCCACAAACCAATAGTGCTATGCCTTTTTTCTGCAGTAGACTGCATAAGTTGTGGTTTATTGACATGACTTCTGCTGTATGTGCAAGAAAGAAAATGACAAAAGTTTGCACAGTTACTCCAATATCATAAATACATATTTGTATTCACAAGTGCTCTGATTTTAAATTTGATAAGCATCCAATTATCAATCCAATTATCAGGCATAAATGTTTTCAGGCAAGTGTTTAATGGAAGCTAACTTTTTTTAACCTTGTTTCACCTTCTAAAACTCTTGTAATTATATGTGGTTGTATGTCGAAGTTCAAATATTTTGCCACCTATGTACACTAGCTTGGCAAAAGCTATAAAATCTGCAGTTCTTAAGTGCTGTCACCCATATTCATGGATATGAATTGATTCATTTATGTGAAAATTATATGCTGATGAATTCACCAGCTCAACAAAGTCAGCATGCCTGATTGAAAATCATTTACCCCAGTCAAATGACACACATATATGACAAGCTTTTATCTGCAAAAAAATAAAAATAATAATAATAATAATAATAAAATAAAATAAATGAATAAATACAAATAAAATGGTTTGGGGGTGGGGGAGAAAAAAAATAAAAACCAAAAAAACAAAGAAATTTACATTTTGCCTAAGATTTGTACAGCTCTACTGACAGACAATGCGCATTTTTCTGGTATGCCCAGAATCACTTTGACATGATTTTGAACAAACAGCTCTGCATATGAATGGAGGCTATAGGCCTACAATGACAATGCCACAAAATTAAAAGTTTGAAACAGAGGGTTACTAAGTTTCATATTAATGGGATTAGCATAATTTATTCATATCACATTGGCATTGTTAATTTCTCATACACATATATGATTACCTGTGTGGTACCTGTCAGGTATCGCTAAATACAAAGGCCTATGGAAGCTATCTATCTACCAAGCAGTCAGCAAAGGAGGCATGGCCTGTGCACTTGTTAAATGTCTTGCAGTGACTCCTGTTATTATTTATGCAGTGTGGTTCCACCGATATGTTCAATATGTCTATACACAATGATTTGTAACATAAATGTGATACTTCATGAATTTTTGGAATATTGATACTGTTGAACTTGATATTCATAGCCAATCTTTGGGTATAAAACTTGTTTCCTCCTTTCATAAGCTGGCCTGAGGTACACAATACCATAGCCCAAACCATTTGCCTTGTGATCTACAGTCCCAGGACCATATCGTGCATGCTTCATCCATGTAAAAGTTGTCAGGATAACTCAAAATTGTCCAGGCAGCTGTCAAAAAGTGCCGACTTCCCATTTTTAACTTGCTTGATGGACGATTATAGAATAACAACATGACCATGTGAGTCCCAATACATACAGAGTTAGCCCAAATAGGCCACGGACCACAGTTTTAAATCCTTCTATTTTTCATACTTGCCTTTTTCGGTCTAAAAAATCAGCAGTTTGGTATTTTAAAAATTCCGTGAACGGCATTTAACAGATAAAAACGTTAGGAATTCATGGATGGATTTTTGTCATATAATTCCCAGCTCGTTAATTTGTGATAATTGAAATACGAAACAACCCTTGGGTGTCAGCTTTATACACGTGTATGAACTGTGCTCTTGCTGAAAACACAGCATTTTCACAATTACGGACTATCTCCGTTGGGATACGCAACAAGCCAATCACAACTGTGGTCTGTAACCAAGACCTCAAAAGATGGCGCTGCAGTTGCTTTCTTGTTTCCGAGATACATCTGAGTCTCTATTTGCTACTTGCTTCTGTTTATATAGAGAAAATGTATACCAGGAACCGGAAGAAATATTATGCTCATAATTCATAGAAACATGTAATTGGTATTTCATTAAACCGGTGCATGCATTTTAATGACCTTTTGTCCATAATTTTATATATATATATATATATATATATATATATATATATATATATATATATATATATATATATATATATATATATATATATATATATATATATATATATGCATATATATACATATATATATATATATATATATATATATATATATATATATATATATATATATATATATATATATATATATATATAAAGGTGGGTTAACTAAGCAAGTTGACGTGAATCTCGTGCCTACATACATAATATAGTCTGTAAATAGTCTATTTCTGTTTACTTTTATTGGCACAATTGCCTTGAATTAGCTGATTCACAAGTAGATAGTTGCATGTACCCTCTGTAGCTCGCGTTCTTTTTGTGACCAATATGGAGTGAAATCTTTGTACTTCTTTTTTTTTTTTTTTTGTACAGCATTTCGCAGCCCATTTAACGTCTGGTAGCTGGTGTATGGAGCCAGAAATGCAAATAAGTGCCGTACATTTAACATTGCACGGAAAACCAGTGGTCGTGAGGCTTGTTAAAGAGTTATCCAAGCCTTTTTGAGTCTACCACATTGGTTTAACATATAACCCGAAACCATTCAGACCCGTTCTATATGTTGACACAGCCTTATATGTTCCTGTCGGAGTTTTTTACCCTCCTGGATTGTGTCCCTGCTGAACCTTTCCTCAGTGTAATGAAACTAATACATCCATCTCCTTTTCAATTAATCTGTTACAATTTAATATTTTTTCTTATACATGTATATAGATAATACAGGAACAGGTTAGCTTATGGAGAGTAAAGAGCTCGGACTGCGGAAAAGGGTAATGCCTACTAGGAAGTGGTCTTGGGCCAAAAGACACAAATACAATACTTTCATGTTGAAACGCTGGAAAGACATGGACGTCACGACTCCTCTGTGTCGCTATAGCAGTTTGCATTTATTCAACACACGCGAAATTTTAATTATTTTGGTACCACGTTTTGAATAAATGAACGGCATTCCTCGTCGTGCTTTAACTCTTAAAGCGCACCGAAGAAATCTATTGTTCTGTTCTATTGTATTCTATATAACACTTAGCATACTACAACTTGTTTTTTTCCCATTTTCCCCCGTTTTTTTTTTTTATTTTTTTTTTATTTTGATTAGTAAGAATCTAGCGCTCTTATCATATTCCGAGCTGTGCGGTTAAAGTAGTCCGAGTTTAATCCCAGTTGGCAATGTAATATCTAAAGCACGCTAAGGAAAGTTGCTTCGCTTGGCCATTTTTTATAGTCTCCACAACAATGAGCATGTTGGTACTTGAATATGAGATCGGTTTACAAGAAATACAATTCTGATATCTTTCTGTATTCATTAAATACACACAGCCTTTTATCAAAATTGACAACGAAAGTATTAATGTCACATGGGAAGCATTTGTTGATTAGTGTGTGTTTGTCGAGGTCGACAGTACAGCGGGATAAACAAAACAGTGCTCACGATCGTATTCCACCGTAACGGTTGCCCATCCCGCCTCCCCCTTCCCTCCCCCGACAAAAATCATGGTGAATCCGTCAATAAACAAGTGAGATAACATGAGTTTAAGTTCTTACAGAAATATCAAGCATTTGGGTTAACTCAATCTTTTGTCCTTATCAACTTGTTTATTTATTTATTTATTATTTCAGATAATGGGCACGAGAGTTGTGAAAAGAAGACACGATACTGCATTTTAAGACCCTCCGCCGCACGGTCTCACCAGGACATCCACAATACAACACCTGGATACAGACGTCTTGACGTCAGAGTATGAGACACGTCCGCATAAATGTTGGACTACTCCATTTGGATTAAAAGTATTGACGCTGAATACCAAGGCATGTGACCGTGAGAATAAGCATAACAAGGGCACGTTAGGAAAAGTTTCGTTTTATTATTTATCACATCCACCCACAATTTTTGCACCAAAGGCAGTGTGAGGCACATGTGTTCATTGGGTGACCCAATAACCAATCGATACTCTAAATAGTGCCCTGAAACGATTATTTTTTGTGTCTCCGGACTGGGACATATAGCAATGCAATACAGTGGCAAGACATCTGTATAAGGTAACAATCTAGCAACTGATCTAGCGCTATTATGGAGGTTGCGATGTTAACAACTACGCCAGACTTTGTGGTGGAAATAGGCTCGAATCTGAGCGATAAACACAACGAGAGAGGATACAATTTCACCGACTATATAGATCCTGACTACAGCGCCAGTTTGCATATGTTTTATTATGTGTTATGGACAATTGTCACACCTACAATATTTTCAATTATTTTCGTCGTAGGCACGGTCGGTAATAGCTTGGTTATATATGTCATTGTCTCAAAGAAAAAGATGCGCACAGCAACCAACATTATGCTATTAAATCTTGCCATCGCTGACATTTCCTTTCTGTTTATGTGTGTACCTTTTACAGCATATAAATATGCTGCGTCAGCATGGCCGTTCGGGACTATCGTCTGTAAAGTTATGAAATACTTCCTCTACGTTACTTCCTATGTGACAGTCTACACACTGGTTGCTATTTCCGCACTGCGGTTCGTCACTATCGTCTGCTCGGGGAGTTGTGGTGGTCTCAGAACCAAGTCTAATGTAGCAATTATGTGTGTGCTCATCTGGGTTATTATGTTAGTGGTCAACAGCCCGGTACTGCTGATACATTTAATAAAATATTTCGATGAGTACAGTTATTGTGGCACTGAGGGATATGCTATAGAGGCACTCTTCTTGACCTTCTTTGTGTTTGCTTATGCCCTGCCCCTTGCCGTCATCTGCTTCCTGTACCTGCTAATTATGTGCCACCTTAGCCAGAACAGAGGATCCACCATAGATAATGCTCACGCCAGAGAGCGAACTGCGAAGGCCTGTAAAGTCATCGTTCTTGTCGTAGTTATATTTGGCTTGTCGTGGCTTCCACTTCACGTCCAATCTCTTGTCGCACAGTACGGAACTCTACCATCTGGAGCCGTATATGAAGTATTCAGAATTCTGTGGAATTGCTTGGCGTATGGGAACTCTTGTGCTAATCCTATTATTTACAATTACTCCTCATCAGACTTCCGCAAAAGCTTCAATGAGGTGTTTCTTTGCTTCAGGAAGTCGTCAGATGCACGAAAGTCTGATGGACAGCAGATTGCCACTGAAACAACGAAGATGATAAAAAATCAAACGCATGTGTAGAACAAAACCATTTTAACCGTTATGTTATTGGTACAATATAGATTGATCGTAAGTTGACTCGCATGGAGATATGTAGCTTTAAATACTATAGATCGCGGACGGCAAAGTTCAGCAACATAGCATATATGTAAAGTGCACTGATAAAATGACCCCCTTGTGTTTGTTGAAACACCGGGGGTTAACGTTACCTCAAATACTCGTCAAATGTTTACAAGTGGATAGGACATCACCGTATGTCATTGCTGTGTTAACGTTTTAACACTTATGGTTGGTGTTTATTTTGTGTCAAACGATAAATTCCAGTAACATACATGAACGCGTCAACATTTGTAATTACAACTCTTGTTAAACATTTTGTCTTATTCTAAATAAAGAAGCATAAGCATGTTACATGCTTGCATTTCTAGAGTATCTCAATTGTTCTGCTATTGATATAAGCTACATAAATTCCGTTCTTTCATTTAGAGCATCGGACATTGATGCTAAGCACGAAACTGCTTTATCTTACATTATGGTTTTTTCCTTGTAAATTTCCCCTGTTGCGGGCACCGCTTTCCAATCAGAATCAAGATATATCGTGTGCATGCTTCCGTGTGACACTTTAGCAAAATATAGATCACCCCGTCTGTGCGATGATTAACATTTTTCCATCCCATCTAATGGAAGAGTTTTTGGTTATGGATCCTGTTGCACAAATCTAAGACAATGTGACACAACATGTAGTTACTGGATATATGTAGCCGTACTATTGAGGCATTGAAATAAAAGTAATAATGTACGAAAGACTAAAAAGAGGGACAAACAAAAGAAACACGAAAAAAAAAATAGGTAAATAAAAAAAAAGACACGAGACAAGAATGACAATAAGAAAGAATAGAAGGAAAGGGACAAAAGTGTGACATATGGAAGGAACCAAAAAGATTCATTTAACAGCTGCAATTGTTCACTAGGTGACCCCATGAATAACAAACTCTCAACATAAAATACTAGGGCAAAAAAAAAAAAAAAAAAACTTCATTAAGTCGTTTGGCAAATATTCCAAGTTTCAGTACTAATTTTGATGGACCTATTGAACCTGAAGGTAATTGTCGGTCAACTTTGTGTGCTTGATCATCCAAAATGAATAAAGGAGTTTGACACAAAAGGAAAAAAAAAATGGTTTATTAGAAGTGAATGTTTCCAGAACTTCTAAAGAGGAGAACACATAAAACACAGTAATCAGATAGTACAGAAAAACATGATCCACATTCATTAATTCCAAACCCAACAGTGACAGCAAAGAGCTTCCAGACTTGCCAAAGCATCAACATTTCTCTTCCAATGCCAATGTGAAGAAACAAATTTCACTCCTGACTTGAGACAGGCAGTCACCCATGAAAGGCAACTGTTGGTTTTATCTTACGTATCTTACAGATAGCTACTTCAAATTCCATACAAGTGGTATGATCAAGACAAGTTACCAAATGGAACCACTTCGGTCAGATTTGTTTCTGAACAAAGGTCTTTTGTATATCGATTATTATGATCATATGACTCAGGTCTACAATTTAGGATGCAGAATCATTGGTAAGTTTTTTCATTTAATATTTCTTAGCCTACTGACCCTATTATACATATGTACGCATTTCGAACTATATTATTCACCAGCCTTGACCTCGGGACTTGCTAACCTGGTGCCAGTGTAAATCTGGTTTCATGTGGACAGGGATGGAATAGGCTTCATGAGATAGATATGCGTGGGATTTTAGGCGTTACGTTTTAAGTCCACTTTTTATTTTCACTGTGAAAGGGAATTGAAAGGATATAACACGAGGAATAAATATTTATTTATTTATTTATTTATTTATTTATTTATTTATTTATTTATTTATTTATTTATTTGTTTGTTTGTTTGTTTGTTTGTTTGTTTGTTTGTTTGTTTGTTTGTTTGTTTGTCTGTCTGTCTGTCTGTCTGTCTGTCTATCTATCTATCTAGTTATCTATCTGTATATTTACTTATTTATGAAGACTGTCATATATGGTACACAAGAGACATACATGACATATACAAGGTTGAAATTTTATCAAGTGCGAACGCAAATGGTGAATCTGGGCTCATGGACATGTTGTAAACCTGTCCGTGCCTAGTTTGACTTTACGTTTCGGCTGGTGTGCTTACACACTGTCCCGCGTTAGAAGATTCACTGTTCAGTACTATGCAGTCACTCCATGAAACCTAACTCATTCGCTTGTGACTGGATGGAAAATAAAGCTCTT
>OZ026618.1:58219048-58244048 GCA_964020975.1 Hermodice carunculata | reverse complement strand
GACCATTTCAACACCAGTGTCTCCACGTGAACACTTTTCCTTTCCTAATTGTGTGCCGTGTTTTACCTTTTAATATCCCCGCACCTTCTGTTTTAATATTATCGTAATTTCCACAGGTTATTTTGGCTGCTGCAATTTGCAGCCTTTGTGTTGTTTTCTAATCCTTTTCTGGTCATGTGTCCCAGACCGTACCCACAAATTCAATCCCATGTGAGATTTGCCTCAATATATTTAACAGCTCATCGCCTACTTCCAGGCAATACACACGAAGATGCAAGGTCTCGGTAGTTGCTCCCTGGCGGAAGAGGATGGAATTAGACACTTTTCATGTTTAACATCCTGCATATTTTGTCTCCTTTCTCCGGGCACATACAATTTACAACCTGCTGTACGGGAGTTTGATCTTTTGTGGACCGTGATTCCCGCTGAGAGCAGCTGTTTTCTCTAATTATCTCCCGTTTGCTGGCTTCTACAGGTTCGGGTCTCTGTGTGAAATTGTATTTAACATGCTCGTCTCTTCTTTCTGGGGCCATACACACAGGGAATAGGTTATATGTTGGTGACGCCTGGGAATAAGTGATAACAACAGGCAATTTATATTCTTGGCATGTGTATCTGCATGGGGTAGAACAATTTGGAACCAGTAGACTCTGAGATTCAACTTTATTTCTTTATCAATTTTATTTATTTGATTTTAAATTCACGTTGCTTATGCCTTTTCGCTCACGCATGTCGTTGTATCATGTATTGAATGGACTAATTATATATATATATATATATATATATATATATATATATATATATATATATATATATATATATATATATATATATTCAGATGATGCATTGAGCCATCAACCATTCAAAATAATTGCAAGACTATTCATACTACCCGTGGTTTAGTTACATTTTTTACAACATGTGTAATTATGTCCATGTAGCTTACGTTTAAATGGGTTACATCGCATCTAAAATGAATCAATCGTTCAGTCACTTGACAATCGACCAAAGAGCCAGTCAATCAATCAACCAAACAATACATCAGTAAATTATGGTCACAGGGAACTATGTACAATTTTCTGTCACTGAGTATGAATAGGTAATAGCAGTCATACTTGAAAGGTCGGACAAGAACTGCTATGGTAAAGAGTTTGGCAAATGAGTATGAATACACGCTTTTCTTCTCTCAGATTTCCAAATGCAAATTACAGGTTATAAAAATGAAAAATCATTCTTTGTAGAGCAGTAACGTAATGACCGGGATAGATAGAGTTCATTCCTGGCTTGAATGCCCTCTAGTTCTTACCTAAATACCCCAGTGGTTAGCTGTACTAGCTCTATGAACTGACTTAACAATCAGATGACGCTAATGACTAAAATCAATTTCGTGTAAACATATCTTATATTTCTCTTTATCTTCATGATAACATATTATGAGAGAGGGAGGAGGGCCAGGCCCCACATCAACCCCTCTTGCAAATCAATTTGACACTCAACATGGGCGTCTGATAGGAATCGATCATTCACATGCTCTACCACATGAGGCCTACAATGACAATGGCACCAGGTTTTGTGGCATTAGGCAACATTATGCATCACCATGGCGGACATTTTACATTCTCGGAACCATTTCATTTTTTTACAGGTTATCCATTTGAACTGATTAATGCAAAACCTTTGACGTGTAAATATTAAATAACATAGCACAAATGCAACTACTTTAAACTACCTGCTAGTGTTATTTTCTTATACCTCAGGACCATAAATATGTACTTTCACACAATATCAATTCCTTCTGGGATTGTTTTATATGTGACAAAAAAGTTCAGCCTATAAGCCACATGATAATCATATTCCAACTGAAGGAGGCATTTTAATAATGTACTTCATATGTTGAATCAACCAAGAGGCGTCATTTGGGGAATTTATCTTAAGTTAGAGGGAGGTAGGGGAATTTAACTTATTCACAAAGCAAAAATAGAAGCACTTACTTGAAGCTTTCACTTGTATCCACAGGCCTTGTCAACAGTTCACTGAACAGTGAGCTGATGAGTCACGTGATCTAGGTTAAATGACTTGATGATCCCTCTGTTAAAGAGACAGAGGCATATGGTGTGTCGAACATGGTCCTGTTTGGGTTAGGCTCTGGTTCTGTTATGATTATGACCTCAACAACCCCTATTTGAAACAACCCGAGGTATTGCATATAGGTACAAATAAATCGTCTGCTTAGAATGATCGTGGACGTTGTGACCCGTGCTTCCACTTGTGATGAACTGCGTTAATTTTCTGATATGCACGTTTTATTTTTCCTGGTAATTTTGCCAATATACATTGCTTCACATTGTCGGCAATTTGTCTTGTATGTCACACCAGATTTCTGCAGCCTCTTGGCTTGCTGTGTCGGGTTGCCAGGAGGTCACTCTGGATGGTAATGGTAGGCACCTCAAGGACTTGTACTCCTGCCAGTCGCATCTTTCTACTAATTGACTTTGTAACACCAGGTATATAATATACAGTTACTGAATCTTTGATAGATTGTTTGTTCATTTTAGCAGTGCAAGTTTTCCTCACAGATGGTACTTTCAGTTATCATTGTGGGTATCCTGAGATGGCTAAGGCCTGATGGACACGGTCAATTTCTTGTTCACGTAAATCATCATCTTAACACATACTGGATGAAACACCTAACAAGAACGAAAGTTACTTTTCTAGAAGTTGATGGCTCACTAACTGTACATACTGGATTGTGTAAGTTGGTTTCCAGTACACTCTGAAAGACAGTGTCCCATCAACTTTTCGTTATCTGTAAATGCATCAAATATTGCTATCGGGTTGTCTTTTGCACCATCATAGTAATACGTCGGCTGTTGAGATGTTTAGCCATCTTTAGGATGGGGGGCGGGGGGTATTTTCGTGACTCGTGATCCTATCTTTTTATTTTCCGTGATCTGTGAAACAATAAAATTAATTTTCTGGATTCGTGATTAAGCCATTGCTCGTGAATCGTGAGTATGGATATAAGCGGAATAATTTTTCCTGTGAACTGTGAAAACATTTTTTTGAACTGTGATCAAGACCCCGCCCCCCTCCCCCCCGCCCCCTTTAGGATAAGAGCAGCTTTGACAAAGGTCATGGTGTCCTCAATATATTCAGGGCAAACTGTTAGAGCAGTATGAAAGGATCTATGAGCTTTCACTTGAAAGTCCCTGGTAAGCAAATTTGTTATTATAGGGCTGACTGGAGACCCCATAACTGCCCCTTAATCTCTGTGCATAGCAGGTACCATAATACACATAGTTTTTAAACATCATTCCAGCAGACCAGTTACTAGTTGGTCATTCGGTGTGGTGTGCTGCTCTGAGTTTTGTGTCTGTCTCAAGCAAATGTTTGGTGATGGTCAGAGTTTCGTCCAGGGGGACACTGGTGAACAATGCTGTGACATCAAATCGGACCAGTGTTTCATCATCATGGGGCGTCAGATTTCTCATTCTGTTCATAAAGTCTTTGCTTCCCTTTAGGTAATGTGGATTCTCACCTAGTGATATATTGCCGGCCACAAATTTTGCTGCATCATAAGTGGCACCTCCGCTTGATTCCACAATAGTCGTGAGAGGGGCATCCTTCCTCTGGATCTTTGGGAACCCATTGAACTTGGGGCTTCCTTGGCTGTGGGAAATAAATATGGGTGAGATTCCAACAAATTACTCATTTGTCTTTGAATGATTTGTGAATGGCGGCCCACTTTTTACCACATGTGGGAATGGCGTGTCTAGGCAGCAACCTCGAAGAGTTTCTATCAACGCAAAGTTTAAGGGCTTTGTTGTAAAGTAACAGGACCATGATTTTTTTTTTTCAAATCTTTGAGGACTAGATGCTCAGCTTTTAGGATGTTGCTGAGGGAGGGTTTCTGTGGTGTAGTATGTGTACACAGTCTGCCGTAAGCTTGATGGCAGTTTCCGAGACAGTTTCCGATGATATACAGATAAACTCAATCCCCATGATGTAGTATATCATGTGACACAAACCTGAGACTTCACATGTAAATATACGTGTACTACGAAATGCTGATTATAAAGCAAATATTTCTAGCAAGTATCCAAATTGCTATAATAAACCATCATATTCAGTTATATGTATTTGCAAATGCAGGTTATAGCTGATTTATTTAGCGACCGTCCAGGATCAATGATAATATGTATATTGTGCAACTCTGTCTGTCTTCTCCACCTGCCCATTGCCTTCTGCATATATATATATATATATATATATATATATATATATATATATATATATATATATATATATATATATATATATATATATATATATATATATATATATATATATATATATATATATATATATATATATATATATATATATATATATGGGTCTGTGCATCTTTCAGCATCCTGTGTTTCTCATCCTTTCCGCGCAAGAAGGATTTATATAGGGCCAGGCCCCCTTTTGCAACTGCCGTAAACGAACTGCTGAGCGGCACTTTGTATACGTTTCTGATTGAAAAAAAATGCTTATGCCAATCCACTATGGTTGATTTTGAAGGGATCACACCACAATCGGGGCCATATTGTGGCATGACTTTTTCGGATGCAGTCAGTTTGTGGTCTGAAAGATCAACAACCCACTGACCTTCAAGAAATTGTATGTGACCAATGATGTTGTCATTATTGTTTCTGTTGGATAGTTTTTGTTTCTTTGTAAACCACTCATGTTTGTTACACTGCCCGGGCCTTGCACAATCCCATTTATACGAGTGCATTGTTTTGGCTCAATATAATGGCAAATTTGCAGAATGGCAAGAAGTTCTTCTTCTGCTTGATCTTGGTTTAATGTGTCCAGTCTGGAATAAATCTGCAGGGTCCTCTCCTTCAGCCTCCCATCTGTGCTCCCTTGAAAATCATTTGGGCTTTATAGGCGGTTACATTAGTCTTGATATGGTTAGGTATGATAGAGAGATGCCTCGGTGTTAACAATGTATTGTAAAATGAAGGTGCTTTCTGCATCTTGTAGTTTTACGCGACGACTTTACTTATTATGCACATACACCAGGGAATGGACAAATATGTTATCTTGACCTTAGTTGGCCTTTAGGTACTTAAGATAAGACTTATTCACTTTTGAGTGTGCTGAAACAGTCATAAATTATGAATGACGATATCCGAAAGAAATGCGACAATTATCAACACCTGACAAGGTTTGTCGGAGCAAAGTGAAAAAGGCAGGTAATGTACTAGTACGAATTTGTAGTAAATAACGTATTGTCAACTAACGGAGCTTTGATTGCTCAACCTGATTAGCCCATGATTGTGCTTTGCATCAAAACAATAGGCTTGGACAGTTCACGAGCGTACGTGATCTGGCTGGTCGAAGTAAAGGTAAGGCAAGGCACGCATTTGAAGACAAGCTGTTGTGTAGAGTAGACAGATCAGAGAAAATTGAAATTGAATCTCTACACATTATGTAAACCTTTGCTTTGACTTGAAGTTTGGTATGCTGATTTTATTTAGATTTGAGACATGAAGCACAGATATGAGTCTACAAATTGTTCTTATTTAGATTTGTAAATGCTTGTTTTAAGTTGAATGTGACATTGGGACAAATATTCTGTCTGGTAGCTACATACATGTATATACTTTTATACACACGTTCGTGTCGGAGAGCAGGCAGTATGGATAGAGTGTGATCTGTGAACAGTTGGAACAGTTTATAATTCACTGCAGATTTCCTGTTATGAATAATCTACGGCTTCACAGAATTCAACATCGTATAACCTATATATTTTATAGGTATTATGCCACCAGGCATTACATGTGGTATACATGCAATCTACCACATCTTACCCAGGGCATTTTCAGAATTGATTGTTGCAATGGAACAGCCTCCCTGCAATTAAAGAAGGAGTAGGAAAGACAATAACATATGAAAAGAGCACTGTTCTCAAAATGCATGAATGCTGGCTTGAAGGTATCAACAAACATTTACTATCATGGGATGCCAGAACAGAAACCCTGCTGCAGCAATGTCAAACAAACTTGCATGATCTGCTGGTAAAATCCTATGAAACAAACAGAGCTTGTGTATCAAAGCATTGGAAGAAGTAGCTCATTCTTCCTTAATGGTCCTTCAGCTGAATTTGAGATAGATGCCGTTTTTCGATCAGGTGTCACTCCCCCTCCTACAAAGGTTTTTTGATGGATTATTATAGAGTAGAATCTACTCTTTTCATTTCTGCCTTTTGCAAATACAACTAGGTGTCCGTTTGGAAGATATGCCTTTGCCATTGCAAACTTATTTTAACCTTGTTACAATGATAAAATGCAATATGGTGAGAGTTACGGTCAAGGCTCAAATGATTAAAACCCAATGTTGTTATATGAAGGAATATGAGAATGTTATGATTGTATGATATGGACCATCAAATATCAAGGTCTTATATGGTATCAGCAAAAGGGGTCAAGGTCATTTGTGACCTGAAAGATCAAGGTCAATGTCAAGGTTGCTGGCCTAAGTCAAGGGCCTCCTTGAAATGTGTTGCAGATACAATAATATTGTTCACGTGGTTTAATCACACGCACTTTCATGTGCGCGACGGTTAGCTTTCATGATAGGCCTAGACAATGAGGGCATAATTATGATTCTCTGTCCTTGAATATTAATGTCAAGGTCCCTAAGGAATTCAAGGACAAAAAGTTGTAATAAAACATAACCAGCGGCTTCTGAAAGAAGTTGAATGATTCAGTCTTTAAAGGAAGGTATATTTTCCATTCCACACAGTTTCTACAATTTCAAAACCTTGAATTCATCAATTATCATATTGTGACATGGAAGTATCCAGATGGCCACTAGGGGGGCACTATTTACCAGACATCCTAACTAAATCGTATGCCTATCATTTAATTATAAAAAAAAATATATCGTTTTGGAACGGTTCGGCGTCAGGTCATCACTAGTACAAGGGAACAGGTACGTTTTGACTTCTGAAAATTAAACACCTTTTAGACCATATTGAGCCAATTAAACACCCTTTAGACCATTTTGAGCCTACTTCTACTGTTCTAAATTAACAAAGAAAACAGAAGAAAATACGTATAGGTAAGTTTCGGCTTTTGAAGAATTAAACACGTTTCGGACCTTAATGGTTAGACCACTAACTCCCTCTACAGCAACGAAAAACATACAATGAAACGTATCGGTACTTTTTGGTTCCTGTCGCATTGTTTTTTTTTTTTTTTTTTTTTTTTTTTAATTGACAAATTTACATAACACACAAGTATGCACTGGCCGAACGTTGATAGCAAATGGTGATGTTTTTACCCGCTGTTTTTACATACCGCATCAACCCGTATTACAGTTTGTTGGAAAAAAAAAACGGGTGGCGGTCCTTAGAATTTGGAAATTTTGCCACCGTTTTGAGGCTTCACCGTTAGTACATGGTCAAAAAATCTGTTACCGCACATTTGCCACATATTTGAACCAAACCTAAATTTACCAAACAAATTACGTATACGCATGAACTTGCACATTTATAAATTTGTAAACAAAATTTGAAGCAAATAAGTCTACACAAATTAAGAAGTAGACATTCGAATTTGAATTGCTTGGTTTACAAAAGTTTTGTTTGTGTGTGTAAGAATTTGTGAAATTGATTTACCTGGATTTGCTTTCATGTTAAAATGCAATGGAAAATACATGGAATGAACATTTTATTCACTTATTACAAAGAAAACAACATCAGGTAACATCGTTACACAATTTCAAACGTAGGAATGGAATTTTTTTTTCATGCTTTTTTTTTAACTCTATAATTCAATGACACATCTTACATTAGAATTTGTTTAATCCAGAAATCCCATCATATTAAGTTTATGTATTTGTTATACGGATGAATACAAAAATATATTACGAAACACATTACATATCATCATTAAATATCGTGGTAATTTGAAATGTTGCATTTCGGGGCACCATTCATGTTAACATGTTCATTGCCACAGCGACTATTAAGAGTCCGACTGTTACTTCAATCATTATGATTAAAAAAAAAACGCTTTTATTTAAGTACCGGCAAGCCTAGATTTTTTTTTTTTTTTTTTTTTTTTTTTTTTTTTTTTTTTTTTTTTTTCCCTTCCTAGGCCACCTGTGTCACACAGGACCGCGGCGCATAAGCGGAGAGCCACAGTATTATTATTATTATTATTAGGAGAGGTTATGTTGTTTTTCGACCCAAGTCAATAGCTTTTCTGATACATTTTGCACACAGCTTTTAACTTGATTTTTAATAACTTGATGTGAAGGAATACACGTTTATGTTAAGATCCTGGTTTATTTTTCTATTTTGCTTTGTTTAGTCAGGTTTGGCCAGACCATTTCATTGTGTGATAAAAATACAAATGAAAATAGGAATATAGTGAAAATTCCCCCTTAAAACGCTCTTCTTCCTTTTAAGATCATAATTCAAAATTATCCCGGCTACACCATAAATATACACCCAAATTGTGCTTAAGGACTCAAAATGGCTTGGCAGTGCGGTTTTTCTTTGCGTGGCAGTGCTCAAGCGTATTTATAAAGCATATATAAAACTATATCCTATGTTAAAGTACTTTTATCATAGATTTATTTGCGTATACATTAGAAAATTTCGATACATCTGTAAAACAATAGACACATAAACGAGAAACTTACCTTGGTGTTTTTGAACATTGGTTTCTAGCTAATTTTTCGTCCGATGTTCTTTATATTTGGCAATTAGAACATTGAGTAAGTTATGCAGGAAACCTTTCTTCCGATTTTTGAAGTCCTGTTTCGTTAAGTCATGTTAAATAATGGTTTCCAGAGGATGTCCTATTAAAGATTTTACAGTATATATATATATATAAATATATATATATATATATATATATATATATATATATATATATATATATATATATATATATATATATATATATATATATATATATATATATATATATATATATATATAAATAATGTTCAATGATAGGACATCGGATGGCAATTTCCGTGTTTACCTCTAATTTTTTTATGTATATATATATATATATATATATATATATATATATATATATATATATATATATATATATATTATTCGTAATTATCTGGCAAGGGATATGGTACGCCCATTAATTTTTTACAACATGTCACCATGTTAGTGTTTTAATATAACTGCATTGATGAAATAGAACTTAATGAACTTAGGCTATGATAATTCAAATCCAAGTAAATATTGTCATGTTGTTTTCATCCTACTTTAACATGTCGGGGGGCATTGTTGACATAATTCTATCTGTTACCTGTACATTTGAAATTTACATTGCAGTCACATATGCAGTTAATTTCGGTAAAGTATATCTGCTAATGCTTGGGTCTATGAATAATTCATTTTTTCACTGATATATAGGACTGTTCTCGCAGAAACTTGAATATGACAAAGATACGGGAACACACATGAATGAAACAGATATGGGCACTTTGAACATGTTATATTATGCTTGTCTGGCGCATTCATTGCTATATGTACATGTATATTTTTTTCAATAATCCGACATTGGTTGACAAATTTTGTATTTCCCTATGATCTACATACAATTGATGTTTAGATGGTACAATGACATGGATTTCCCACATAATGATATACGTTATGTTACCAATTAAACATTTCAATATCACTGTACTAATGGCCTTGATCTTGGTCAACGACTTGGGCAGAGTATTGTGATCTATTAAGAAGACCATGTCTCCAGCAAATTTTCCAGACTGGACAACTTATACACAAGCATCAATTTCAACACTGAATGGAACTACACAACCATCATTTCCTCACATACTCCATTTCCAATTTATAGTTCAATCTTTTATTAGGGGATAATCTTTGACCTCAGCCAGTGGCCTTGACCTAGTCATGCCTGTTACAGTCTGGTTTTATGTGAAGTGAGTGTAACCAGAAGCTGCTCAAGTCCGATAGCATGACGCATATAAAGACTCCAACGGCAGAACAATCAGAGTCTCATTTTTACTTCTGTTTCTACAATTGCCTATATTTTTTTTATGTACAACGAACATTACAAATAAAAAGAATAAAAAAAATCTGACACTCAAAGCTGAAATACTATACCACATGTTCAGCATATGCTAAAATGCTAAACCTCGTATTATCCTTTAACAATAAAAGATACGTCGGTTTGAAAACCAATTTTTCGTCTTTTTCAAGACGTGACACTGATAGTTCCGATTATTGTTTAGGAGGACCTTTGAACTTGCCCAATGACCTAAATCCTGGTCAATGATATTATGTTTAACTAAGGTTAATTAAACGATTCTAACATTTCATCAAATACAAGTTCTGTGCCCGCGATGGAAGTCATATCATGAATATATACACATATATTTAGAGGCATGGCTTTAATGCAATTTACTCCTTCTGCGCCTGACCTCAACTTCTAAATTTTGACATTGACCTTCGCTAGGTCAATATTAATCTATGGCCTTGACATTTTTAAATCTTTACTTCATCAAAAGATACACTGGGCTATAGAAACACTGCTGTACGTTGACTAGATCATTCATAATGAACATATTTCCTAACCTGTCACATTTTGTTTGTTACTTGTCCTCAAATTAAATAGACTGACTTGAACCAATGACCTTGACCTAGATCATAGAGATCATACTAAAAACAAGTATCTCTACCCCTGTCATCTGTTTACCACCACCCTCTTCACCAAACCTGGCCAAACATTTCAAGCAACATCTTGTGTTCATTTGTTCAGAAATCGTTTTCGTTCATTTTGGTCCTATTAATGTAGTGTTACCCATGGTTGCCATGGCAGACCCATATCCCCAGAACAGACACTTGATGTTTTTGGCAGGAAGCAAAATAAAAAGTACAGGTGCAAAATATACGAATCAAAAAAAAAAAAAAAAAAAAAAAAAAAGGAAAAAAAAAAGCAGGAGGGGTGGGGCTCAGCGAATGTTAAATTATCGCACCTTACGTGAAGGACTATCAGCAATGTCGCCCTTATTCTCTGTCAGACATTTCACAGAACGCAACTTCAGGAATATATATATATATATATATATATATATATATATATATATATATATATATATATATATATATATATATATATATATATATATATATATATACACATATAGTGTTGACCATATAGCAATGGGGAAGAAGTCCATATTCGCAACCTTGATCTTTCCCAAAATATTTCGTCCCATTGTTGTCCGATGCAGTGAATATGAACATGTTGCTGACCTTCACAGACATATACATTCAAGATGTGAAACCAGACATGTGTCTTTATGCACTTTATTTAAGATTCAGTGATAACATAGTGACCATAGGTTAAAACTTCATACCCAGCTTTTTTATATGCACATACAATACCGATATATAGGACATGAATCGTTGCTTCAGATGAGATCTAGGAGTCAGATTGAATAATTACAGGTTTCCAATCGTGTCCACAGACACTTTAAAAGCGTCTGGTAATATTACAACAGAATTGTCCAAAGAAAAAGAAGAAGAGTGTATTAAATGACATACCACCAGTCAGCAGCGCTTTGTATGGTCAGGTTAATTAGCCCATGAATGTAATCTGCATCATAACAATAAGTGGAAACAATTCAGGAGTGTAAATGGCCCGGGTGGTTGAGGTGAAGGCAAGGCGCGCATTCGAAGACCAGTCATGGTATAGAGCGGACAGAATCCCCAAGAGGCACTCTTCCAATGGATGTGCGTGTGTGTTATATCTCTTGTGGATTCTGCAGATGACTTTCATTAGGCACCAAAGTGCATGGCAAATGCACAGCGATTTTACAACCATTTTTGTTTCAAATCAAAAACTCTCATTTTTGTTTACCTTTGTTCTCAAGATGTGATTTAGCACTTTCCAAATCAGCCGCATTTGACTTTTGACGGATGGTACAACCCACGTGTTGTTAGTCATTGGTACTAAAGTAATTCATTTTCCGTTTTTAAAATTATGCGAGCATGAGCCATGTTCCGTTTGTAACTGTTATGAACGTAAGACATGTTCTATATGTGACTGATGTAGTTATGCAAACAGGTGCAGCAGTGCCGCCTCCTCTCTTAAGTTATGGCCACCCACCCACTCAAAAAAAAAAAAAACACAGACAGACAGACAGACACAGATATATATATATATATATATATATATATATATATATAGATAGATAGATAGATAGATAGATAGATAGATAGATAGATCAAGAGAGAGAGAGAAGAAGAAGAAGAAGAAGAAGAAGAAGAAGAACAAGACGAAGAAGAAGAAGACGAAGAAGAAGAAGAAGAAGAAGAAGAAAGAGAAGAAGAAGACGAATAAGAAGAAGAAGAAGAAGAAGAAGAAGAAGACGAATAAGAAGAAGAAGAAGAAGAAGAAGAAGAAGAAGAAGAAGAAGAAGAAGAAGAAGAAGAAGAAGAAGAAGAAGAAGAAGAAGAAGAAGAAGAAGAAGAAAGAGAAGAAGAAGAAAAGAAGAAATTATACAACCTCTCAACTCTCCAAATTCAACCCAGTCACTCTCTATGGCTAAATCCATGCGTTCTTAACCGCAATAACCTTTTTTTGTTGTTTGAAATTTAAGGCTTCTTTGGCTAAGTGACTTTATAAGCGTGTCATCAGTGGAAAACCACCACACGTTTCCCCGCTTGAAATTTCCAGGCACGCAATTTTCTTGATAGCTTGCTTGCTTTTTCCTTATACCTTGTAAAGCATAAGATAAAGATAAGCTTTGTATGCCATACATGTACTTCAGGTCTTGAACAACCCCAGTGCTTGGTCAGTCATGTTAATTACTTCATAGAATAGACGACAGCAACATCCATTCTCTCAGACTGCATCGTGGATCTAAAAATGGCTGGTGGCTCAATTTATTCAAGAGTGTTACAAATCAACAAGCAAACTTTGGCAATGCATATAAGGAAGAACAAAACAATATCCTTTTCACGTACAACCACACAGCATAAGACAAGGTCGTATACAAGAACTGCGACATACTTGCACTCACCTACACATGCTTAAGCCCTGATGAAACTTACATAAATGCAGCAGAAGCGCATTGCCCCCTCTTCATTAGTTTATAGAGATCCCACATGAATGATCAACAGGCGATGGTAGTGGCATCATATATAAAGACAATATTGCAGTATCTCTGCCTCAGAACAGACTGCTAAATTCAGGTCATTTCAGGGTATATAATGTATTGCAAGATCTGGTTATAGCAATGCAACCTTTCGTCTGATAAGCATGTATCACTGTCCCTCCTCCCCTCCAGTGCTAATAAGTCGACAGTTAAGCTGCTCCTCAACGAGTTTTTCTCGCTTTAAGAACAGCTAAACGTCTCTTCAGGGACTCCAATGTTTGTGGGTGACTTCGATTTTTATGTTGAAGATGAACAAAAGAACGGTGCATCCGACTTTTGATCGGTCTAAGAGACTCTCAACTTGAAAGAGTGTGTATATGTATCAGCCCATCTGGAGGGCATACACTTGACTACATAATGACAGGAGTTTGTGGTTATATCATCAACATTACTGGTGTATGTGATCCTATTATATCTGCTCGTGTTACTGTGTACTTCGATTATCTATCGAATGTTGCGTGCTGTTGAATCATTTTTTTCTCATGATATTCTGATCTCTAGTCCAGTCTGGCAAGTCAAACACGAACCCCGCTTTCATATCTATCGAGACAGTATGATCCCATTCTTCGAGAACTATTGGAGAAGCATGCGTCAGGGAAAGGACATGTTCGTTGTAACAAGACGCTCAGCATCCTGGTATACAGAAAGTATCTGAGATGGAAAGATGAAACGGAGAGCGCTTGGGCTACAATGAAGGAAAACAAGCTCAACAGCCGACAGTGAATCTTATTGATCTGCAATCATGTTAACAAATTATTAGTTAATACCAAACAGGAAGACTATTAAGAGCTTATTTGCGAGTATGCTGTTAACCAAAAGAAATTATACAAAAGAAGTTTTTGACAAGCTTTTGTATTGAAAAGAGTTATCACACCTTGCTTAAAAATACTTACCAACTGAACAACCAGAGAAGGTTGCCTCCCTGTTTACATGAAAAGCGGAGAAAATATATGCAAAATATACAACTGGAGAAGGTTACATCTTCCTGGCATCAGATGGCAATATTATTGTGGGACTTGCTCGTCACGTTTATTAGAATTTTTCCGTGCAGATCACAAATGAATTTGTAAATTTATCAGACAATCAGTCTGTACCTCCAGTGCCCTTGACCCAATAGGAAACTGGCTTTTCAAACATTGAATGGGAACACTTCTAGCAATATTTACACAAACAGTTAGCCTTGATGTCTCGAATCCCCATGCCATGTCAACTAAAGGAAGCCATCTTTCAGCCATTACTTCAGAAACCCAGTCTAGATCATGAGATATAATGAAATTTTCGCCTAGTTTCAAATCTTCCGTTTCTCTCTAAAGTAATGGAAGGAGTGATTGCATCCAGAATGAAGTCCTACATGAATGAGAAATCTCTTTATGATATATTTCAGTCTTCATACAGGGAATTTAATATCACAAAGACAGCATTGTTTCCTGTACAGAATGATATTGTCAAAGCTCAAAATGAAAGAGAAGCTGTTCAATCGAAACTTCTAGACATGACGGCAACTTTTGACACCATTGACCATAACATTTTTCCTAATCGCTTTAAACTGCATCTGGTTATGTCTGTCTCGGCACTGAGCTTGATAAGATTATACCTCAGTGACAGGAAGCAAACTGTCACGATTGAGGGCTTCACGTCCGAAAGCTACAATCTCTTGTACGGAGTTCCCAAGGGAATATATACTGGGGCTGCTACTGTTTACCATCTACACCAAGCCATAAGGTGACAAAGTAAGAACATGGGGCCTGTCTTTCCACTTGTATGCTTCCAACACTCAGCTGTACCTCACCTTCAAGTTTTTAAAACCAGTTGCTGGGGAACTTGCCAAAATCAAAATGGGAGCTAACATTAAGGATATCCGGCAGTAGATGTTGGAAAGCAAGCTTAAATTTAACGATGGCAAGACGGAGTTCATGATTCTGTATACTTAGCATGCAAAGTTGTATGCTGCTATTGCGTCACTGCAACTTAGAAATAAAATTGCCAAAGCATCAACACCTACCAAAATTGTTCGACTCCACTATGTCCAGCAAAACCATATCATGACTGTCTTCAAAAGTACCCTTTCTAACTATACAACATATGGAGAACGGAAAAAAACTTTCTCAAAACCCCAGCTGTGTCCATTGTACACGCCTTGATTACACCCTCTCTTGATTATTGTAATTCGCTGCCGTATTGACTGCCAGGCACCCTGCTCAATCGTTTGCAAAACTGAATTGTGTTGCAAGATTTATAACTTACTGCAGGAAATGCTATCTAATGAAACCAAACATAAAAACATTCACTGGCAACGGTTTAATAGAGGATTAACTTTAGGATATTGTTACTTGTTTACAAAGCCCTCCATCATATAGCACCGCCTTTTTCTCTAAGCGACGTTTTTAATCGATACGAACCAATACAAACGCTCCACTCTAGCAGCTTGGATCTTTTAGTTGTAAAAACATCTCGGTTTAAGTGCCATGTGGTTAGTTTTTCCTTCTCGAAAATGCTGTGGATTTCACTTCCTGAGAGTTTTAGAGCTGCCTCAACAGTTGATACTTTTAAGCGAGCCCTTAAGAGCCATCTTTGTAAACAGAGTTGTACAATGTTCTAGTAACAAGGACTTTCTGATAACATTTTGCTTTTTTATGAATGTCTTATTATTCAATGCCTGTTCTATATTGTAGCAACGCTTATGGCTATCTTAAATTGATTGTAGCGCTGCAGAGGTACACAATAGTATTATATCATTATACAAAATACCTCACTTGAATTTTAATAAAGTTATAACGGGATACAAACGGAACCAATTAATTGATTAAGATGAGTACCATCTTGCAACGTCAAAACTATCTGCAACAATTCTGGTCGATCTTTGCAGCTTAACGTCCTCACAGGCGACAGACAAAATTAAATAATGCTGCCCAACATTGAACCCTTGATTAGATTAACTCAGTCCATAATTGTTGCATCATAGAAGATATCTTAAAGAAAGGAGAGTTTGCTTAAACATTTGGAATGCAGAAACAGTTAAAATTAATGTCACTTATAAAACTGCCAAAAATGCCAGTCGATGCGTCATTTGTGTTGACTTCAACTTCAGATGTCTACCAAAAGATACAATAAAAGCATTCATTGTTTTTTTGGAAGAGATCAAGGGAACGAGTCAGAGAGTCGGTAGAGCTTCCTTCCGATACTGCTGTGCAATCCATTGATATTTTAATCATTGATAACAGTCAACAGCTATCACGACTGACACGGTGAGATACACACAACAAAATATAATCGATTTATTCTAGGGTCTAAGTTCCATATGAACATTAAAGTGTCCTAATTCTAGTACAACTTTATCATGGTTGAATGGTTGCAAAGTTAGACTATGCAGCAAGTATATATATATATATATATATATATATATATATATATATATATATATATATATATATATATATATATATATATATATATATATATATTTATATATATATATAATGGTTGCAAAGTTAGACTATGTAACAAGTATATATATATATATATATATATATATATATATATATATATATATATATATATATATATATATATATATACTGCGTTGATCACGATGTCCTTGAACTAGGTGAGTTTTAGATAATAGATAATAGATAATAGGTTAACAATAATGTTTGCTCACCAAAATATTTTTATTATCAGAATTAATATTACTTTTCCTGGAGTTAATATATGCTTATTTAAGCTAGCCTGCAGCAATACTAATGCAGAAAAAATAGAAAAATAGACTGGGTGGACTTAACCTTCTTTCCTCACCAACACATTTTACATGGTGTCAATACTGGAATTAACATAATTAAATGATCTTCATATCCATGGACGAGCACTGGTCTCGCAGAAGTTTGGGAAAGTTTACATCAAACTAGATAATAATTGTTATTAATGAGGTTCACGAATAGCCCCCACACTTTGCCAGGCTCACTGGTGATCAGGAACACAGTAGGCTTGAACTATACAGTACTTATTTGTCCATCAAGTGCTTTTGCCGGGGGGTGTTCACACATTATGTTACCCTTTTTGGGGGTAATTCAACTTAGCCTTTTCTTTGCACAACAATACACCCACAAATTCATTAAATCGATATTTTTCTATTCTTCTATGTACAAACACAGCAAACAACTCCCTAAAATTACATAGCTACAAACATATCTTACCATGTATGGCCCAAAGTTAGGGTGTATGTCTACTTTAAAAAAAAATGTATGTTTTTGCCCTTTTTCTCAAAAAAATTAAAGTGAAATTAGGTTTGGCTTAGTTTTAGCCCCTTCACATCTATTCAGACTTTGTCTACCAAAAACAGCCTCCTCCTTGGAGGGAAACTTGCACTCTTAATAACAAAATAAGAACCTTTATGATTAAAACTAATAGGGTTTTTCATTCAAAGCATAATTGCACTTTTGGACAGCAATTACCTTTGGTGTGCCCACATTTGAAAACCTCAAAGAAATTAAGCCCGGTGATTCTGCTAAAACATAAACCAAAAACAGCAGAACACAAGTTACCTGTTCCAACAGAAGGAGCAGCATTAACGACGACGACGATGACGAGGACCACAGCATCACCAAGATTTATCAGCTGCTTTATGATACTAACATTATTGTTATTAATAATAATCATTTTTTATCATTGGAATTTCATCAGTATTATAATTGTTATTAAAATTATTATTTAGCATATACTTGTTTATTCAATTCCAGTAGAGGATGCTCTTGCCTTTAAATCTCATTCTATCTCTGTATACATGTTTAGTTTTGTCACTATATGTACATTTTTTGCATGTAACAATAAATAGTCACATACTAATTTGTAAAATATGAGTGGAGTTTTATTAAAGACCTGATTGACATTTTGAGAAAGGATCACAACAAAACTTTTCCCATAAAAAGCTTGAAATCAACAGTCATGTAAAGACAATAGAATAACATAGCTAACCATTTTTTTGTTTGTTTTCCTTTAAAAGGAATGGTTTCTATGATATTGATTTTCGATTCATTTTCAGTGAACACTCATTAATTTTCCACTTTGGAGCTAAAAAGTAGCATTTAAAATTAGAATATTGTCCCCAAAAATGGTTACTTAAGTTATACCCTTGTCTTTACATAACCGCTAATTTCACAAAGATTCATCCATCCAGGTTTGCGTGAGGCTGTCTCAAAATGACCAAGTCTTGTGAAAAAATGTTTCTGAGAAATTCACTACCAAAGATGACCATGAGATTTGCCGATTTAAAGTACTGGTAAATGACATCTGCCCAGGTCATTAAGAAGGGTGACTAAATACTAATCTCTGAAACTTTGCCATATATTTGACCTGTGTACTTGAAAACAATATGGCTGTTCTAATCAGTCACCTGTGAAATAATCCGCTCACCTGTAAAAACACATCCTGTGAGGCTTTGACTGTCAATAGTTATATAAGAATTACCATTAAGGACTAAATCTGACAGCCAATTAACTGATTGACTCAGAAAAGCAGGGACACTTTATCATCTTAGCTTTTTGCATAGAAGTAAACATGTGAAAGTGAAACTATTTGGCATGGATGAATATTAGTATGTCATCATCTCAAAAGTAGCAAAAGCTCAATTTCACTAATTTGAAGGCCTGAGGTAAGTAATGCCGCCGTAAATAAGTATATAATGTCATTTAGGTAGTACAGTGCATAAACAGCAACTCGTCAGTTACTTTAAGGGACTTTGGCCTATTTGCTGTGTGAAAATGATTATACTTTCAGTAAAAATCCAAGGTTTGTAGCACTAGAACTGACCAAGGCTGAGGCTCCATAATAACCATGCACCATCCAGCACCAGGTAGGGAAGTTCAAGCCTGGGAAGATATGCAGTTGTACATGAACAGAACAGCTACCCCGGTGTACAAACATCGACAGGATTAAAAAGAACAACAGCTGGAATCTTTCAACGCATAGTTTGAATGAGTTATATTAAATATTATATCGATCTGTTCTCCCAAAGTGAGCTTCAAAGCACGGATCTCTTTTTTTAAACGCCAATCATGTTATGTGAAGTGACACACCAAGTAGAATCTACACTGCATTTTGTCAATTGCAGCACGAAGTGATGTTTTGTTATCATCAGACCCAAGAAGAAATGTAAACCCATTCATCGTTTGCAGTTGGCATTGCAGATCAATTTCTCAGATAAAGTACATTGTACTTATACAGCCGAGTTTTTAACATGATAATTTTTGTTACACCAATAAGTTATAGTCTGCTGTCTTGTCTTGCCTGTTTGATTTTTAACCTTTGCAGTGTCAAAGCGTTTTGTAAGTATTTTCTGCCGGAAAGGTCGGTATTTTTTTCGCAAGAGAAGACGATGTCTTATAAAACAAAAAAAGTGGGTCTCCCACTTTGATCCAGTAAAACTGACTTTGTGATAAATTAAAGATCAACGATTATATACCAAAAAGTTGCTCGCAGAGGACATCTACTTGAAGGCATTGACAAACTTTGCTAACATTGATATTCTGTCATATTCCTTTAATCGTTGGCACAATAAGGTGTGGCAAATAATGTAAAATTAATTAAAGCATTTGTAACTTTAGATATAATATAACCTTTCAATGGCGGAGAAATCCAGAGCAATAAACTACCGTGTTAACTTTAATATTCCAATCTATCTCTCGGTAAATCAGAGTACTTGTTTATAACTATCATACAACCCAGGATGAGCCATATCATATTACTTGACTACGATGTGTATCATTGGTTACGGCATGAAGAAAGGAGAAGCTACCCTTTTTTTTTTTTTTTTGCACAGGAAGCTGTACTTTATAACTAACTAATTATGTACAAAATGTACAGGATCTGGTTGTTTTTTGTTTTTTGTTTTTGTTTGTTTGTTTTTTTGTTTTTTTTCTTTTGTTTTTGTTTTTTTTTTTTGTTGTTTGTTTGTTTGTTTTTCTTCTTTTGTTTGTTTTTTTCATGTTTTTTTGTTTTGTTTTTTTTGTTTTTTTTTTATGTTTTTTTTGTTTGTTTTTTGTTTGTTGTTTTTTTGTTGGTTTTTTTTTGTTTTTGTTTTGTTTATGTTTTTTGTTTTTTGTTTTTTGTTTTTTGTTTTTTGTTTTTTTTTTTCTGTTTTTGTTTTTTGTTTTTTTGCTCTAGGAAAACGCATGATACATTATACAAAGTACCATGAAAGTTTTAGAAATTTCAGTCGATGAGCTTTCTTGTTTCAAAAATGAACGTACAAAAAGCTTTACATATTTGAATATTTTGGCATTTTGACAGCTCTCTGCTGCCATAAAGGAATGTCTCAACTAGTTTATCGCTACCAATATGAATAAACAAGATTCGGGCTAACCCCTGGGGAAATTCCATTGATGAATATGGATAAAATGTGTCTCTGAACAGAATAATTCGGGCAGTAAAGAGGAAAGTGCTTAGTATCTTCAATGGGATAGGAGCAAGCCCAAGATGGGTATGGAAGGATGTTGTCTTTGTACAGGTCGGAGTTTAATCTGGATTATCCCGGACGTAACTGAGTGGGGCAGGTGTTCGCGTATCTATCACCATGGAGGTAGAGGTCGTGAACATTATCAGTGGCCAGAAGAGAAGCTTTTAGTTTGGACTATTTGTAGGGAAACCGAATCCCTGATATCAGATGGAAGGTTATTCAACTGTTTAATGGCATCTGGAAGAAATGAGTTTTCAAGGCGCGATATTCTACATCTCATTGGGCGGATTGGCTTTGAATGGTGAAAAGGGCGACCAGCAGGTAAGGGGGAACTGGATTAGAGAGTTATAAAAGGGTCAAGTTGTGGTAAAGTTAATAAAAGCGGACACCTTTAACGTATTTACATCTGTCTGCAAGGGTTGAGAGCTGCAGATGGAACCAGGAGTTTTCTTGAGAAGAATGGTAACAATACTGTAGGGTCCATTAGCAGAAGTAACTCTAAGAGACAACAGAACTTGCAAAACATTTTCCTCATCAAACATAATCTCATTAAATTTAGACTCGGTACGTTATCTAAATTCAGGCGGGGGGAGTTTGTATCCGAGAAGGTTATGTACTTACTTGCAGAATATGTATTAAAAATTGTCACATTTTATAACATTGCATGATGTAATCGAATTATTTTCAGTAATCGGTGGGATATCCTAATGGATTTTGGATCATAGCGCAGACTTTGACAGGCTCCACCATTGCTTTGGATTTGATTTATATCTTTGTCATCCAATTCAAAGCGTAGTTTAAAAAAGTACGAATTTCCAAACTCTGTTGAAACTCTAAGGGCGTGGCATGTGAGATACATTCTTAAGGCGCTTCCATGTACGGTGGCGATGGCGAATGAACTTTTTTTCTTTTAATCTCAGTGGTAATCAACGGTTTATCAGAAGGTTTAACAGAAATTGCTCAACAGGGAATAAATTCCTAAGCGGTAGAGAGAATCAGATTTGACCAGTTTTTTTCGATATCGCCAATGTCACCATAGACTTCTAAGCAGTGTTCTATGGTGCTGATAGTAGCGCCGAAGTGAGTTCAGGGAAATTGGCTTTGTTATAGTTCCAAACATGTCGTTTAATAGGTCGGTCCTTTAAATGTGATAGTGATAGGGAACAGGAGAAATTGTATGGTCAGAGTTTGAAAGAGCAGTACGAATGCCGCTGTTTAGTACCAGGCCAGGAGAGTCGGTTATGATAATGTCGAACAGGTTGTCACAGTGTTCAGTGGTTCTTGTAGGTACAGTTACAAGCTGACAGAGATTTTGTTCAGAAGTTATGTTGAACAATACAAGACCAAGATCGCTACCCTGGTGCGAACAATTCCAATTTGAGCATCTGCCGTTCAAACCACATGTAATAAACAGAGAGTGCGGGTTATTTCCAATTGCTGTGGAGATAAAGGTATTGAGGGACTCAAGATAGTGATATATCAGGTTAAATGATATACATTTGAAGCTATTGATTGAAGAGTAAATTCTTTTATGACTTAATTAAGTGATAGCTCTTCCGATGATTGGCATAAAATACGCTTAAACAAGGGTTTTTTCACAATACAATTTACCAAAGGCAGTGCAATTGTGCACAGCCGCATATATTGCTTGCATTTGCAAAGATATTGCTGCCTCCGGATCTACGGTTCTTCCTCTCATGTAAGCCTACATTCTATCTATCTATCTATCTATCTATCTATCTATCTATCTATCTATCTATCTATCTATCTATCTATCTATCTATCTATCTATCTATCTATCTATCTATCTATCTATCTATCTATCTATCTATCTATCTATCTATCTATCTATCTATCTATCTATCTATCTATCTATCTATCTATCTATCTATCTATCTATCTATCTATCTATCTATCTATCTATCTATCTATCTATCTATCTATCTATCTATCTATCTATCTATCTATCTATCGATCTATC
The DNA here is from genome assembly GCA_964020975.1 of Hermodice carunculata. Classification (NCBI taxonomy): domain Eukaryota; kingdom Metazoa; phylum Annelida; class Polychaeta; order Eunicida; family Amphinomidae; genus Hermodice; species Hermodice carunculata. The sequence goes on along the minus strand of OZ026618.1, from coordinate 58,221,402 downwards.
TGTCTATCTGTCTGTCTATCTATCTATCTATCTATCTATCTATCTATCCATCCATCTATATATCTATCTATCCATATATCTATCTATCTATCTATCCATCCATCCATCCATCTATCCATCCATCCATCCATCCATCCATCCACCCATCCATAGCAGTTTCGTTAAACAAATATTAAAGAAAAAAACAGGCGAGGATGTACAGAATGTTGCTTTAATTTGCTTAAACTGCATTCACACAAAGACGCGCACACTGAAACACACACACACACACACACACACACACACACACACACACACACACACACATAGAAAAAAGAGAAAATCCAGCTGCACCTTGACACGACGTTAACAAGTGTCTTTATGCGAATACAGTTTGACAATGCAATTGTACAAGATATGTATATATATATATAGAGAGAGAGAGAAAGAGGGAGAGAGGGAGCGAGAGAAAGGGGAGAGAAGGAGAGTGAAAGAAGGAGAGAGAAAGAGAGGAAGAGAGAGAGAGAGAGAGAGAGAGAGAGAGAGAGAGAGAGAGAGAGAGAGAGAGAGAGAGAGAGAGAGAGACAGACAGAGGGGTGTTTGTGTGTGTGTGTGTGTGTACACATGGTTGCGGATTATCTTTTCCTACCACTACTACTTGATGTTTAGGTGTATACCTACTCTAGTTAGCGTGTAAATAAAAAGATAAAGAAATAAAGAAATAAGTGAATGATTATTAGGGTTTTATGAAATGCCTGAGAAACGAGTCCAATGTTAGCAGTCTAGATTCATTAAACACTTAAGATGTCATGATCCCAAACACATTTACATATTATTTATTTTATTCCAAGTTATAAATGATACACGGATATAAATCAGCAGTTTTCTAAGCGAAAAATATGCAGTAGGTATAAAAACCCAGAAAGGTTGGCGGTTCAGCAGCCAGCTTGGCGTTCTGGCCATTTTGTCATGTAAGGCTCATCAATACAATGTGCTACGTCTGACACTACCCATGTTGTCACATCACCGGTGTATTTATACACTTATTTGTTTTGCAACTTGGCCTCTAATGCATGCGGTTTTTTGTCGTCTTCTGAGAATTCTGACATGTCTTAATTTTGACAGTTTAACTTAATGTAAGTTTGACACATAAATTGCATTCAAATATTCGTGAGCTATTTCGTATCTTTTTATCGGATGGTCTCTTCAACTTCTTATAAAATATTATAGCCTTTTCTGAAATACTTTTCACTGCAAAATCCAAGAGACTCAAAAGGGTGATAATTCAAGTTACTGTCAAGCCATAACAAAGGTACATGGATGGTAGCTTCTATCTAATTCTTTTTAACTTTAAATTAATCAATTAAAGTTTTTTTTTTAAGTATGGTATTTTTTTTTCAGACTGAGTCAACAGCTTTCCCCGACCGCTTTGGGTGCATCCCGAATTGCGCCGAGGAAAGCTGTTGACTTGAACTATAATATATCTCTGTAACTTTCAATATTAAAGGGACGTCTTGACGATGCCCCTCTGTATTTGATATCATTCTCTGACACCATCAATTTGACTATTTTAGCATGGAAATAGTGTTGTCTTGGGGCGTTTACGTCAGCTTCAAATAAAACTGTATTCAGTTCGTTTTCTGTTCGGTTGGAATACAATCTCGAGTTTTTCCCGCAATGTAGATTTATGGCAGCAGAATTAATGTGTTCCATAAAAGATTGGTCATGACGATAGGCGTTATTTGCTCTGTCGTCTTCCTGTGTTAAGGTGGCGTGGCAAATTGCTTTCACCTTGTCAAAAATTATAAAAAATGGCCTCAAGATTTGCACATTTGGTCGTCTTTACACGATAATTTAATGGCTTAATGAACTGAACGGTTTACTAATGCTCAGATTCCCGTGAATGTTACAAAAACATGCATGGCTGTTTGTGTGTGTGTGTGTGTGTGTGTGTGTGTGTGTGTGTGTGTGTGTGTGTGTGTGTGTGTGAGGAGCTGGCGGAAGTTAAAAAAATCCAAATTTATTTAAATAAAATGCAATTAGACAACAAATATATTCTATATTAAAATATTTTGACTTTTCCTACTTCTGCAGAAGCATGACGAATCATATGATAAGTGTTGTTCTTCCATGAACATGTTTGCTTTGTGCCGCCAAGGCAAAAAAAGGCCAAGTTTGATAGAAAACACTCAGTTCGGAATTGCAACCAAGGAAGTCCTCTGTCATTAATTGTTACTGCTTATAATTAGCTAGTGCGGAGTCGACCAAACAGCATGGCATAACCTTATTGATTAACTACAGCACACTGTGTTTTCACTGACCTGTGGGTTAAAAAAGACAAGAGTACTCAGAATAATGTGGAGGAAAAAAATAAC
>OZ026618.1:58186548-58214048 GCA_964020975.1 Hermodice carunculata | reverse complement strand
AGAGTATTACATGTGTCACCATAAGTTACTGTTCATTTTGCAGGATTGACAGCCATCCTGCCTGCATTTTCAAACCATTGTTCCTCATAACTTCGTCAGATGAATCCATAGATCCCAGTAGAGTGAATACGGATTAACAGTAATCGACTGTGAAAATTGGAACTGCGAAATGTTGTCTGCCGTACAATCAATGATTAAAGCATTGTGAAGAAACGTTTTCTCCAATACCCATTGTTTGTCTGGTCATAAATCATTTGCCATTGCATAACGTGCAGAAGGTAACCCATGTACTCCTTCCAGTCACATGCAGTTACATGTGTGAATAGCATGCACTCATCATCAAAATTTGTACCATTCTCACGAAATTAAGCCAAATGTTAGCCGTATTTGAACCCTGGACCTCTTGATACATGCTTTCAGTCTGAACATTTATGACTGAATCATTCGTACGCTCCTTGCAAACAATAACCAGGAACCTCTAGGAATAGCCATGCAATCACAAAGCATGACAGAATGAGCGCATGTGGAGGACACAAGCACTAGCTTTGACCAACCAAAATTTCTATTTAGAATGTGCACGGGTGCATCATACATTAGTGTTAGGCAATGGAGAGCCAACTTACAATGTAAGTTCTCAAGGCCTGAGCCACAGAACCCTCACCAATGACCCCTGCAGCTACTAAAACATCGGCCTTTTCACTACCATTATGGTATTTTGTAAATGACATATATCACGCCGCATTGAGTATGAAACGGTCACAATAATGAAAAGGTGTTAGCACTTTCACAGTTAAGTCAATTTGCACTTTGGATTTCAGCAAAGAGTGAGTATATTGACTCGGCTTTTACAACTAATACTACAGGCATGCATTTTCTTGTGATTGCTTTATTCATTTCAACATAATGTCACTGAGATCTGTCCTTGTGAGTGCCTCTGAAAAGGTAATAAACAGGTAAAAGTCGGATTTGTTCGCAGGTGCTGCGATAATAAACTGGAAGCCAGCGAATGCTGTGATTTTCTATCTCTACCCCAAACCATTCACCAGTCAACTGCATTCACTGGTGAGTGAATGATATGCTTTCTTTGGAGCGTAGTACCACTAACATCAGGCAGTGAGCTATTGCTTACTTGGGTCTGTCCCGGCTTTGTTTGTTACATCGAAGGCATGCATCTTCATGGCAGTGAAAAGATCTTGAGGCATTGAAGATAGAACTTTGGCATCCTCAATTCCTTCATAACATGACAGACTGGGATGTTCAATGGAGTATCGTTGAACATACATCATACTTTGGCAATGTGATGTGCCACTACCTGTCAGGATATCATTCCAAAAATCTTCATTGTGAACAATAATGACACCGGGCCTGTCATTACTGATCTCATTGAGACAAGCAGTGCAGTGTAAGTCATAGTTTTTCTTAAAGACGTTGGGTACACTGGTGAAAATTATTTAGAAATCTCTGGTTTTGGGTGTGAACAAAGATATTGGCATTTGAAACAAAATGCAAGCGAAAAATTGGCAGGTCACGGTGCTACTTTTGTCGCTAGGTGGCGATACAGGTAAGGACTACATAAATTTGATTGCAAACATTATATATGTGGGTATGAGCAACAAAATAAATTAAGGATGCAAAAATATGCATAAAGTAACTCAGTATGAGTGTATGCAATGCATATCAAGCCTTTTAATAACCAATATATAGACAAAACATGCTAGAATGTGACTTATAATTCATCTCGTCTTGCAAAAATGTATAAGTGCTCACAATATTTTTTAAGTTTGAAATAGAAAAAAAATACAAATCCCTGAAAAATTGAAGGGGGTTTCCAAAATATGCACTGATTTCATTGATTAACAAAACAGATATCATACGGTGCTATTTTTTCCGCAATTGTACAAAGAATTCATGCATGCTGACTTCATTTGTTCTAAGTTTATAGGTACAAGGTATCCACTCATTGTCTAACTTCGATACCATATCAATATACATGTATGTAGCTTAGAAAAACGGCAGTACGGCGTTAATTTTCTATTCCAGTCATAATATATGCTTTCATAGTTTTACTTAGAAGAGGCAAACATTTTAAGATTTTGTGCTCCATTGTGCAATACAGCGATGTGGAAAAAAGGAGGTAAAGGAAGAATATAAAAATTATAGTTGCCTTAATACATTGTCGAATGGTAACACAGGCAGCACATTATCAAATATGCCTGTACCACCTTTTGACGCTGGGGTACTGCTGTGTTTTATTCCAGTTGGGACAGCGTTTATCGTACCACATTCACCAGAAATGTAAGGTACACTGCCAAGCCATATCGTTTTTTTGGGTCCGTATATTTCAGGGACAATGTTTTTATTTATATTCCTCGCATACAATATTATCGGCTGGTACCGTTGATTAGTTCCACTATTCTACGACCTTCGTCCCAGTTACAACTGTCAGTGTTTACATGTACATGTGGTATTGGGGGGGGGGGGGGGCGTGGCACTTTCGACCGTGGCTTGGGCAGCATTCGCTGATTGTGTACATGCGTTTTGGTGTACCACTGCCGTTTTTCGACGTATTCTGCCTTGCTTTAAAGCATTCAGTCGTTTGTTTTGGCACTGGTTTACAAACCGCCCATTCTTTTTCCAATTCACTCTTCGTACTAGTACAGAAAAACATGATCCATATTCATTAATTCCAAACCCAACAATGACAGCAAAGAGATTTCAGACCTGCCAAAGCATCAACATTTCTCTTCCAATACCAATGTCAAGAAACAAATTTCACTCCTGACTTGAGACAGGCAGTCACCCATAACAGGCAACTGGCGGTTTTAAACCGGTCCTCTCAACCTTAGAAATATTCATCATTAACTGCAGACACTAGTTCTTTTCCAAAATTTATAGTCCCAAACACCCTAAACAACACAAATTTAATTACTTCTGCCAAATTAAAAAGAAGCCAGTTAGGCCTATGCCCGTTTAGTTCTCCCGACTTGTCAGTCAGCTAAGTTTACAGCAAAAGAGTAAGGTAGGCCTACACCGTTTTTGTGAAATTTATGAATCTGGAACATTATAAACAAACTCTACCTCCACTATAAAAAAACAATCCATACTTCTCAAACGGAACTGTGCAAAATAGGAAAAGCGAACAGCAGCTAGTACAGGTATCGACAAATACCAGCCTTAACTGTATAGAGGCATTGGACCATAAATGGTTGCGCATATCGCTGTGTACCGAACGTCTTAAAAACCCTTTCTTAGTTATTTCGTTACAAAAACAAAATTGCTAATGGGCATTATGAAACTAAAGGGGCAATCATAGCGTCAAGCTAGAACAAGCCAGGCCTTGAAGCAGTCCTGGAGAGGAGAGGAGAATTGGTCTTTTTTTTTAATTTTTACAGCTTTTCAGTCACATCCGTTTGGCAGCGCTGCAGTGCCGGTTGAAAAACCCACTGGTCAGGCAACAGCCACCCAAAACACGCAGGTAAACTTTGATGACATGATCCACCATTCAGTCAAATGTTAGCAATGACAGTGAATTTGCAAGCTGATCTGCTGGGACCACATAGTAAATCCATAGCACTGCATGTAGAATACAATAGAGGAAAACAGATAGTTATGTTGTCCTCGTATTTACTGTCAGTATACTCTAACACATAAAGTTAACTTGTAGCTTTTATGATATACATAGCACAAGCTATTCCAATTCCAGTGGCAATGGACAAGCTTCTTATCATGGGCCTACAGGGCAACTTAAACTTGTTACTTTGTTGCATATCGCTAAGTCTTTTGTGTTCCTATGCACAGCACCGTTCTGCCAGTAGGTCTACCTTCCCTGGCTATCACCGTATCATGCTGCAACTTGTGGCATCAAAGACTACTCGTTCCCTTTTGGACTGTCAATGGACTAAGTTCATAAAATGTACAACGACACATAAATTTTTTTTTCAACAATTTCAAGGAAAACAAAATCTCTAAACAAGCTTTGTGCATATCTAGTGCCTTTAAATAGAACATTGCATCGAAACTAGACAAAGTGAAATAAAACGTTTAAAAAGAAATTCAAAGGAGGTTTCTGTAATTATTTGCTTCTACACAAAACGATGCTAGAATGAAAAAACAAAAAACAAAACGACATTTAGAATCTACTCCTCAATTATGTTCGAATCCACAGATTTACAAACAAAAACTACAAAACGGGTAGTGCAATCTTCAAAACAACTCTAGCGAAAGTCCAAAGTACGTCTGCACTGAACCACACATTATTGACAAATGCACAACATGCATCTGGGCAGCCTTAAGCGTTCCCGTGGTCAATGGTTTTGCATATAGCCGGCACAAATACATGACAAAGGATGTACTGGGGAATACAATATTTTAAAAGTGATGAAAGCCATATGTACCTGAACTAGAAAAAAATAATTGTTATGCTTCAAATCACACTGCAGAGGGTCAATATATGCTTTTGCACAAAACCATGTACATGGACATATGGTAGCATATTTTTCAAAGTAAATTCTAAAATATGTTTGAAGGAACCGAAACACAAGCCAAAGTAAAACAAATAGAGATCCTGTAATTCGACGCCTCACCACAATTACCATCTGTGCATCTGTGCACAACCCCTGATCATTCACAAATGAACTCCGTGCTTGTGGGCAGCCTTCAGCAGTCTTAAGCAAAAGGGATTCATAATGTGTGCTTCGCAAGAAAGAAACACCTCTCGTGAGTTTCAATATGGGCACATATAGTTATCAACCAACTCAGCCAATGCTTTAAAAAAGCTGAGCCTAAGTCCATTTTTACCATTTTGAAAAAGAAGGCGAAAACTTAATTAAAAAAAAAAAAATAAAAGACAAACACCCTAATTTCGGGCCTTAAATGGTAAGATATGTTTGTATTTATATAATTTCAGTGAATTATGTACTGTGTTTGTACATATAGAAACAGAAAATATAGATATCATGATTTTTTTGTGGGTGTATGGTAGTGCAAAAAAGGCTAAGTCAAGGATTAGTCCATTAGACTTGTTGTGACACCTCTGAAAAGAAAAAATCAAGGTTGTTATGCGTGATTTTAAGTATTAGTCCAGGAGATGAGACACCTTTATTTATGTTTTCGAGTGCATTTTGTTTGAACATGTTTTCTAAGGCAGAAATACCTGGAGAACGCAAATCAGGCAGTCTTACAAGCTGAAAGTGGTCCATTTTCTTTCCATGCAGCTGTTTTGGAGGGAATCTCGCCTTCCAAAATTGGCACAAAATTAAGGGGTAGGGGAAATTTAAACGGCCATATCTTCGTCCATATTGCTTACATCAGAATGTCTACCCCTCAAAATGTTTGTATTTAGCCCCTCTATCCAATAAAGCAAACCAAATTTGAATATGTTAATTAGTGACGTCAACAGAGGTCATAAGGTCACCAAAACGGGTCAGAGGCTATACCTCCTGGAGGCTCCAGAAAAACACCACAAACTGGAAGAAACAAGACCAAAATGATTTAATTGACTTTTATTCAGTAGAAAAGATAATGTTTCACACATCTGCCTACAGTAAATCTTTGGAACACAATCTGCATTGTTTCAAACAAACTGATTCAAATTACATTGCTTTTTCATCAAATTTTGACATTTTCCACTCTGGTGCATTGCTTGACATTGTAAAGTGGTCCGCAGCTGTTAGGCTAACTTTCTGAACAACAGGATTACGCAAAGCTCGGATACATTACTTATGGTCTTTTCTGACCACTTGGATGATAGAGAGGACTCAACAGATGAAGTTTGGTACTTGTGAATAGGACTATAAGTTCACAATGACAACATCTCTAGCATAACTCGTTGCCATTTCCAAACATAGTCAGACTTGCTGCAAAATAATGGAAATATATAGCACCCTTTGATATATCAAGAAAGGTGAATCAAGGGTTTTCAAGTGCTTTATAAATCATCTTCGATTTCATAGTCTGAATCATCAGAGTCAAAGGAATTTTCATACTCATCCTGGTCATCATTGTGTGATGGTTGGTCAGCTCTAACGTGCTCAGCTATGTCTTTTGGCATTTGGTCCCCAACAAACCAGACCATCTGGTATTTGCCGTCAGTTAGTTTCCAACCACACTCAGTAGGATCAATTGAATCAGATATTGGGTCCTGGAGGTGTGCATTTCTCCAAATCATAGTCACATAGTTTGTCCTGTTTAGCTTTTGTGAAAGAACTCGCCTGGATGGGGGAAGAGTGATAGGATCTGCTCCTTTAATTTTGGCTAGTGGTTCAGACTCCTTTCTAGGTGCATACTTCTCTCTGAAGATTGCGTACCTGGCTTCCCCTAGGTTAGAGACTTTTGCTTTGTTGTTGCCTTCTGAGATCTCTTTGCTTTCTCCAGCCTAGCAAAGAGATGTTAGTAATACTCTGACGACTCTACTTTGCCAACCCCGTGTCAACGAATTTTTGGGCCCCCTTTCATATTTGATTTTTGTCGCATTTCATGTGACATCTTAACTACAGTTGTAACATTGATGATGTTAACAGTGCAAAATAGCAAAATTGGTCATGTAACACTAGACTAAAGGTAAAAGGTGCTGGTCACAGTGTTTTGTCAGCTCAGCATGAGAATAGATTCTGCGCAAAATGTTAAAATGTAGTCCTGAATCATGTGAATGGCATTATAATTGATGCGGAATTATGACCAGATGACTCGATCCTAAGTTTACCTTCTAATAGAAAATGGGAAATTTAACTTGGTGCAAGTATGTTCGCAATCTGAGTATAAAAGTAATTTTTATGAATAGCTGAGCTACCCAAACTACATGTGCACATACTTCTGTAAGATAACTATAAATGGCTTTTAATTTCCAGTTATATAGAGAGGGGTGGGGGAGGCTTTTGTTTCCCAAATGTTTTGGCCACTTGACCCCTGAACAGTATCTAAGTGCCTCAAGGTGGATATAAATGAGGAAGAGGCTCTTTGATTCCAGACTATTGGGCCCCCTTTTGGTATCTAAATGCATTAAGTGGATCTTGAATATTTGGGCCCCCTATTTGTAAGTAAATGCTTTGCAGGGGATATAAATGGGGAGGGGGCCTTTTGGTTTCAGTATATTTGGCCCCCTATTTGTACCAAAGGGTCCCCCCTCCCCATTTATATCCACTCTATGACACAAACAAATAGGGGCCCAAAAATACTGGAGCCAAAGGGCCCCCTCCCCATTTATATCCACTGTAAGGCATTTACTTACAAATAGGGGGCCAAATATTTTGGAACCAAAGGGCCCCCTCCCCATTTATATTCACTGCAAGGTATTTGCCAAACAGGGGGCTCAAATATCCTGGAACCAAAGGGACCCCCTCCCCCATTTATATCCACTGTAAGGCATTTACTTACAAACAGTGGGCCCAAACATTCTGGAACCAAAGGGCCCCCTCCCCATTTGTATCCACTTCAATACGCATGCAAATGGGAGGTCCAAATAATCTGGAACCAAAGGGCCCCCCTCCCCATATATATCCACTGCAAGGCATTTACCTAAAATAGGGGGCCCAAATATTCTGGAACCAAAGGGCCCCCTCCCCATTTACATCCACTTTAAGACACAAACAAATAGGGGGCCCCAATATTCTGGAACCAAAGGCCCGTCCCTCCCCATTTATATCCACTGCAAGGCATTTACTTACAAAAAGGGGGCCCAAATATTTTGGAACCAAAGGGCCTCCTCCCCATTTATATCCACTTCAAGACACATACAAATGGGGGGGCCCACATATTCTGGAACCAAAGGGCCCCCCTTCCCATATATATCCACTGCAATGCATTTACTTAAAATAGGGGGCCCAAATATTCTGGAACCAAAGGGCCCCCTCCCCATTTACATCCACTTTAAGACACAAACAAATAGGGGGCCCAAATATTTTGGAACCAAAGGGCCCCTCCAATTTATATCCACTGCAAGGCATTTACTTACAAAAAGGGGGCCCAAATATTTTGGAACCAAAGGGCCTCCTCCCCATTTATATCCACTTCAAGACACATATTCTGGAACCAAAGGGCCCCCCTTCCCATATATATCCACTGCAATGCATTTACTTAAAAACAGGGGGCCCAAATATTCTGGAATCAAAGGTCCCCCTGCCCATTCACATCCACTTTAAGACACAAACAAATAGGGGGCCCAAATATTCTGGAACCAAAGGGCCCCTCCCATTTATATCCACTTTAAGACGCTTACAAACGGAGGAAATCAGCTGAAATTCCACATCTCGAGTCCATTCCAGAATATTTAGGCCCTCCCAGTATGAAAGAGCTTTCTTTAAAAAAAAAATCTGGTGTTTTATTGTATTTTTTTCATTCATATCAAGAGCCAGATATGCCGCGTATGTATCTCCAGCAATGCAGATAACCAGGAATCAGGGGGAAATGGCAAATGAATGGACCCCTGGGGGACCATCTGTTCGGGGGGGGGGGGGGGCAAGTATTCTCTGACACCGGTACTTGTTGATGGCTTATCTGACATTGTCACAACTGACATGGAGTAATGTAGACTTATCAACTATCATGTAGCTTTCACTGCATCTATACAAAACACATGTGCATAAAATATCACTGCATCTAGATACAAAGCACAAGTGCATAAAATATCACTGCATCTGTACAAAACACAAGTGCATACAACAAAGACTAAGGATGATACAAACAGCACATTCACGAAATAAAATAAAGGCTGATAACTTTCCTGCTCACCAAAAGCAAGCAGTAAACTGACTGGCTTTTCTACTGGCCTAACTTAGGCCAAGATTAAATGTCTTTCCAACAACAGAGTGGAGAAAATGCACTGTCCTTTTGCTTACCATCCTCTTCGGCCTACTGCCTACCTAAACCAAACAACTGGGACTTTACTAGTTAACTGCTAAAGTGTCAAAAACAAAAACAAAAAATGATAAACAGATTAAGCCCTACTTACAAACTACAGTTAACCAGACCTTATTTTAGGAACAGAAATGTGGCTAGACAATTCTAACAAGGACAGTGAAATTTTCCCCTCCAAATTACAACATACACTGCAAAGACCAGAATACAAACGGAGGTGGCAGTTAAAGATAGAAAAACTGATAAAACGTTAGCAGAAACCATATAACCACATGCAGTCATCCCATAAGCATTTCAATATTGAAATCTACAAGAAACATAAGGACACACCCAGTCAAAGATAATCTTATTCTAAATATCTCATAAAATTATCGAAACTAGTTTTGTTCAGAAAAACAGCAAACACTTCTGGTACACCAAATCCGGACAGAAAGACAATACAAGACCTGCTTGCACTCAAGCACTGGTCAAACACGTGGGGCATGAAGTTCAACATCAACAAAATTTTGTTATATCATGCAAATCAATAGGAACAAATAACCTAAACACCACTGTTACCATTTATACCAACATCAACTTCGACAAGTAACTCACAACCCATATCTCTGACTTATACTTAATGAAAAACTTAACATGTACATCACAAGCCGAAAAACACAGAAACTTGTTCTTTCCAACAATGGTCATTGACTGGAACAATCTCACCAATCACCAAATTTCAGTAGAGACAATAGACACTTTCAAAAGCAGACTGTCTGCAACATGATACTTGGACTAATTGTCCTACACCCCTGGGAACTGTTACTCCACGAAAAGATCTGCCCAGTATTTATACACAACAGAACAGAACAGAGATGGGGTTTCCCCTCTTTCAGAACAATGCAATGTGCTTGAGGCAGAAATTCCCCACTTTCAGTTTCACAATGCAATGTACATGATGTACTTGAAGCAGGGATTTCCCACTGTCAGTCGTTACCATGCAGAGTACTTGAAGTGGGGATTACCCACTTTCACTATGAGAAGTTTAGTTTAAAATAAATTTCACTTACTGTTGCTTGTTAGTCCTAATCACTGATTGATACATAAATTACCCCAACATATGTAAATATAATCAAATGAATTGAGCAATATTTTGAAATATGTTCCGCATACATTTATTTTTGATAGGTAATGCACAAGGGCAGAAGATGTTAATATTTGATGTAGGAACGAAAAACTTGAATCAGTTTGTTTTTAACAATGCAGATTGTCTTTTACAAAGATTTACTATAGTCAGATGTCTGAAGTATCATCTTTTCTACTGAATAAAAGTCAAATACATCATTTTGGTCTTGTTTCTTCTAGTTTGTGGTGTTTTTCTGGAGCCTCCAGGAGATATAGCCTCTGACCCGTTTTGGTGACCTTGTAACCTCTGTTGACGTCACTAATTAACATATTCAAATTTGGTTTGCTTTATTGGATATAGAGGCTAAATACAAACATTTTGAGGGGTAACTCATTCTGATGTAAGCAATATGGACGAAGATATGGCCGTTTTAATTTCCCCTACCCCTTAATTTTGTGCCAATTTTGGAAGGCGAGATTCCCTCCAAAACAGCTGCATGGAAAGAAAATGGACCACTTTCAGCTTGTAAGACTGACAGATATGATTTCTCCAGGTATTTCTGCCTTAGAAAACATGTTCAAACAAAATGCACTCGAAAACATAAATAAAGGTGTCTCATCTCCCGGACTATATGTGTTAATTTTCGAAGAGTGCTTCATATATAGAAAATAATGAACCTTATGCCAATACAACAAAAAATAGGTGGTTCCGAGGGGATTAAGCAATTTAAAATTGATTATTTATGCTATTGCATTTGTGTCATTTGCCCAGAACCACTTCTTAGTAGTCATTACCATATTCAGCAGTCCAAACCTATCCCAGTCTAATCTATATACATATGGAAGTACTGTTGCCCACATTGCACACGTTCATCTGTAAAGACTTGACATTGTCTGTATCAGCCCAAATAAAGTAAAGGGTGTTCATCGGGTAGCTACTCAATATGTTTCGGAGCCTGTTACTCGTACATGTCTTTCTGAGTATCGGCTGCTTGCCTAAGCTAAATATTCAGCAAAGACAACCCACATAACAATGAATAATTATAAACGTGGCAAATGATGAATTAGCTAAATCGTGAAGTTTTGCTTTTAAATGCAGAGCTTCCTAATAAAAGAAGAATGCCTGTCAAACAAACCATAATTACTAAATTTATATAGTACAGGTTCAGACAAGAACAATTTAACTTAAGCTTACCCCTGAGCCAATATGTACCCTTTCTAGTTAGACAGCTTGTGCTAATTAAACCACCTGACAGTGTATAAGTGGAAACAAGGTGGGGTATAATATTCAGTCCCAGTGATTGTAAAATAAACGGTTACAGCTAGACCACCTGTACAGACCGAGGGAAATCCTAACAAGGACTGCAACAATGGATATGAAACCTTGCAATGGGAATTAAATCAAACGTGGAACCTTTCATTTGTAGCTCATCATTTGTAGAAAACAATGATCATTGGAACAGAACAGTGTAGTCACTCATGGGACTTGGGGCAAATATAATTATTTGAATTGATTCCTGTTCTAGTACTCCATTTCGTTTTCGTAGAAAGTTACATTATGCATAGGTGAATTACCAAAGAATGCATAATTCATAGAAAATAATAAGGCCGCGGACTTGAACTGTGGTACTTCCACAGCACCCCATTATTCATAGAAAATAGTGGATGAGTTGGGACAATAAGGTCATATAACAAGTAGATTTTAACTTCAAATCAAGAAAGCAGCATTGATCTTTTTCAGATTAAAATGTTGCTAACAAAACTTATTTTATTGTTAGTATATTTCGACTGTTGACTTGGTGACCTAAAACATTATTTTCGTATGAATTCTCGACCCTTGTCTGTGAACTTGCCACCTGGCTTGAACTGTGGTACCTCCACAGCACCTCAGTATTCATAGAAAATAGTGGATGAGTTAGGACAATAAAGTGATGTAACAAGTGGATTTTAATTTCAAATCAAGGAAGCAACTTTTTTTTTTCAGTTAAATGCAGCGAATCATTTTTACCCTTCGGCCTTATGAGGTCGATGGGTATTGTCGTACCCGGCGCCGTCCGTCTGTCTGTCAGTCTGTCGGTCCGTCGCTTGGTTTTACCACCATAACTTCAGAAATTTTAAAGACAGGACTTTTAAATTGCACCTGATAGTACACTTTTATATGGCCTACTTTGTGTGCAAGCATAGTTGACCTTGACATAATTTTCAAGGTCACACAATGGCCACATGTGCTAAGCAGCGTTACCACTCTAACCATTGAAAGCCTGTATCTAGCAATCTAAATCTTACACACAAGAAGCTTCATAGTGTGATCTAGAAGCCTCTTTAAAATAAAGGTCACAGCTTTATATTTGGCCTACTTTTTGAGGTCAAAGGTCAAGTGCACAATGATAGTATTGGTAAAGTAAGGAAGGTTTTAAGTCAGTTACATGAAACTTTATACACGCATGTATCACAACCAAAGAATGTGTTATGAATCAAAAGTAGGTCACTAGGTCAAGTATCGGGGTCAGAGTGACCTATTCATTGAATTTTTTTTGATTGTTTACCCACTATAACATCAGAATTTTTTGAGACAGGACTTTCAAATTGCACATGATAGTACACCACTGCAAGCATAATTGACCTTGACCTACTGTTCAAGGTCACACACGGGTCACAAGTTTGCTGAGTGATGTACATCTAGAAATCTAAATCTTAAAACAAAAGAAGCTACATGATCTAGAAGGGTATTGAAAGTCAAGGTTATACCTGTATATTTGACCTAATGTTTTTGAGGTCAAAGGTCAAGTGTACAATAGTAGTATTTGGGTAAGTAACTATACCTGATACTATGGGACACTATTCCTATTCAATTACAGCGAAAGAGATTGAAGGCGGCCGAAGGGTACTGCATTCTTTGAACAGTATTTTTTTTAGTATATTGCGACCCTGACTTGTTTGACCGAAACCACTATTTTTGTGCCAATTCCGACCTGTGTCTGTGACATGCCACCTGGCTAAAAGTGACGACATAACCGAGACAATTGTAAACCTGCGACCTTGTGACCTCTGTGGGTTACCCATTGGGTGCCCCATTATTTGATCTTGTCTTTCAGACCACTTCTGTAATTGCGAAGTAAAGCCATAGTGTGAAGTTCACCTATAAA
Organism: Hermodice carunculata; assembly: GCA_964020975.1. Lineage (NCBI taxonomy): Eukaryota > Metazoa > Annelida > Polychaeta > Eunicida > Amphinomidae > Hermodice > Hermodice carunculata. The sequence goes on along the minus strand of OZ026618.1, from coordinate 58,200,948 downwards.
CTTTATAAGTATTGTATATGTTATTCTAGCTGCGGGCTGTTCACAAAAATAAAAGTATGAAATGCTCGAGGGGGTAAGGGTGGGTGTTTGGAGCTCTCATTAATTCTTTCAGTGCAAGGTTAAAGACTTGGCCAACAACTATCCTCGGCTCACTTTGGGTGTAATGCGTGCAAAGTGCACCGAGGATTGCAGTTGACTAAAACAAACGCTGTCCTGAATCTGGTAACATAAACATTTCCTTAATGGTGGTGGATTGGAGTTCCCCATTCTGGAAATAAAAGCCTACTCAGTAAATATACTACATAAACGTGTTGATATGGCACTTGCGTATACCTACCTCCATTGAACATTTGAGGGTTCATCATAGACTTTACTCATTATAGTTGTTTGTAATTTGATTTAAACTTTACCAAACTTCAGCAGGACCAGTGCTTGCCCAGGATATGTAGATCCTTGAATCATATTAATTCCAGTATTGATATTATGTAAGAAGTGTTGGTCTAAAAACAAGGTTAATCCACCCAGTCTATTTTTTTTTTCATTTTCATGCACTATTACTGCGGCAGGTTAGTTTAAATAGACGCATATTGACTCTAAAAATAGTAATGATTATTGTGACAATAAAAAACTTTGATCGCCACACATTATTGCGAATCTATCATCTAAAATTCACCTAGGTTCAAAGACATGCCTTACCAGCTAATATAAACAGTCTGCCCTGTGTTAGTATAGACTTAGCCTTGCTTTTAAATCGAACTAAATGGCCTCATACCCCCCCCCCCCAAAAAAAAAGAAAAAAAATGAAATCAGTATAAACTAGTACTATAAAAAGGCAGAGGTTATTTTCATGTGGAGCCTTACATATAAAATACCCCCAAATGTTATTTAGCCTTTGTCTTGTTCTAACCCCTTCAATTAGGCAAGCCAGCAGACTTGGAAAATGGAATATTTTTGGTCAATGCAGTGCAAGACTAAGCTATTGTGATTGCATACCTGATTCCCTCAGGTGGAAAAGTGTTAGAGAAGAATATACATGTATGTTATTTACATGCACAAACTTTCACAAATCTCATGTCTTCCGTATAAACACACGCACACACACACACACACACACACACACACACACACACACACATATATATATATATATATATATATATATATATATATATATATATATATATATATATATATATATATATATATATATATATATATATACGACATCAACCAGCCTCGAAATATAAAACAGGCATCCACAAAATAGTTCCCTGACCCTAAATTAGCCAAAAACTATTGCACCCTTTCAAATCCCCTCTGCCTACCACATTCCTTCTCCACCTTTGCTAATAATAGTAGACATTTTGGATTTCGTCAGCTCCATACTTCCCCTCAGCTTTTTCCATAGAAATGTAAGAGATTATATGTTGGTCAGTGTACTAAGAATCAGAATCAGTCATAAAATTTTGGACTGCAGACGTTGATCGAGGATCTTGTGATATTGACACTACCAATTGCCTTTATATTGAGAAATGCTAGTGCCAGTCCACCAGAACTGATACATTATCGACCGAACCAGACATACTTTTCTATGATTAAGATGCTATTCATATACTGATGTTTACCTGCATACATTTTAACAGATTTTAAGTTGCGTGTTAATAAATGACTTTCCATTTAATGCTGTTGGATAAAGTTTTCCTACTTATTATGTATAAACAATTTTTAATTGTGACTTCATTGTCATTGATTTGAGATACAGGGGAATAAGAGAACATAATAAAAAGCGAGTTTGGGTTATTCAATAGTACACATTTTTTTCTGTGATGATGGGTGAAATGAAAACTCTAGCAGTTCGTGCATGTGTGTCTTTTGTACATAAAACTCCGTGGAGAATACAACGCAATTAATTGTTCTAGCCACTACGTTTTCCCAAAGTTGCTGTTAATTATTGAACGGACTCTTATATGGAATTTTGCTCAAAGTTGCCACGGATTATTACACGGAACTTTGACATATTTTTTTGCCCGAATGTGCTGCTGCTGGTTATTGCGCGGTCTTGAATATGACTTTTGACTTTTTGCTCAAAGTTGCTCCTAGAATGTGGTACAAAGTTAGTGTCTACAACTGAAAATATCAGCTATTGGTAATTCTTTCCATTAGGTGCTGTGGTAATTTATCTTATAATACTTTAAATGTAACGAGCTAATCCATAGTGCGACATCACAACTCCTACAAACATGCACATGTTCATCTCTGCTGAAGTATGTAGACCAAGGTAAAGGTATTTAAGACTGATATATCTATTGGTGATGTTAAGAATTGTTATTAAGAATGCCTTTTGTGTAAATTGATTTTACCGATCGTTAACTCTGCGTTTGCAGCAATGCCTTTTTATACGTAAAAAATAGGAGTGTATAGATCCTACAAACTCCAAAAAAACACTAACTATATATATATATATATATATATATATATATATATATATATATATATATATATATATAAAACTTACGGCCTTAATCAAATTATTTCTTAAAACATTCAATGCAAAATCAAAACAGTATAGCTTTTATATATATATATATATATATATATATATATATATATATATACTTGTACTCGTTCCGTTGTGAATAACTTATTCCTTGGTAAGTTTGCCTTACGGTGACATTTCAATGAAGCTTGAACCGACCAATATTTGATACCTGGTGGCTTCATGCCAAAACGCAGGCAACATAAATCAACCTATCTACTATATAGATCTTTAAAAGTTCATTTTCTCAGCAAGGAACGGCGTGGGATATGTAAAAATAATCTCGCTGACACCAATCCATATACTTCTGATAAACGGTAGTACCCGTATGTTGAACATTCTTTCGGTATAAAGAACTGCTGACCGATTTTAATTGGCTATCGATAACCCGGATACATTTTTTATTACAGTTTAATAACCGTAATAATTAGCACATGATACGGACCGATTTATTTAAATTAAGTTGTACTCTTTTCATTATAATACATTAACATTAGGGAACAATAAAATTGTTCTGCAAAATATTTTCACATATCCGGACATATCCAACCATTTATTAGCTGACGCAAGTCCAGTTTCGGACAAATTTAGTTTTAAAATGTTCGACTTTTTTTTCTGAATTTGTGACAAATTTTATCAGCTATATATTTGATATATATTCAATATTTCTGAAGACTATAAGGTAGAAGAAGGATCGCAAAGTGCGATATTCATGGGATGACTATGAGCATTTTTACGCGAAGTAAAATTGAACCTAACCACCAATGCTGCAAACGCATTACCATAAAAAGACACATGATGCTAGCACAAGTTACCTCTTTTGTTTTTTATTTTATTATTATTTTTATTATTATTATTATTATTATTATTATTATTATTATTATTATTATTATTATTATTATTATTATTATTATTATTATTATTATTATTATTATTATTATTATTATTATTATTATTATTATTATTATTATTATTATTATTATTATTATAGGCCCAATTTACATCGGGGGTGGCGTTCGCTGCAGCTGTAACGGAGGCGCGTCCAATAGCGCGACACGGGACGCAACCTGTTATACAAATAAAATAAGTAATACAATGTCAACTATATAGCTGATAAATGTAAGTCAGGCATGTACGGTTTGAATAAACAGACATTTGTTATTCATCTTGGGCACGCCTACCCACGGCATCTGTCAAAAATTGGCAGTATGCACTGTTGAAGATGCAGTATGCTTGGTAGCTATGGCGGTGGGTCGTGCTACTAAGAAGAAAACATAACTTTATATTCGAGTAATGAGGCATAAAAATCGTCCAGGGTTTGGCAAAACTACAGTAACCCAATTTTTCTTCAATATGTGTTCATAAAATATTCCAAAGATCACAATACCCAGGGTATTTAATAAAGAAAGGAAAAAATGTCCTATCTATCCAAGTGACAAACATTACAATTCCAGGTAATTGCCCCAACGTTAACGGTCGGCATTAAGTCCCAAGGTGGCAGTACGAGCTTTAACTTTTTTTTTTTTTTTTCAATTTGGCTCCCCCCAAATCCTTGATATTCAAAATAAATCTCCCAGTAGATGTCGAACATGTCAAGTTATTATACATGGTCAGAGATCTTTACGGATAAATTTTCCAAAAAAAACAAGGGTAAATTAAAAGAAAATAAAAGAAAGAAAGAAAGAAAGAAAGAAAGAAAGAAAGAAAGAAAGAAAGAAAGAAAGAAAGAAAGAAAGAAAGAAAGAAAGAAAGAAAGAAAGAAAGAAAGAAAGAAAGAAAGAAAGAAAGAAAGAAAGAAAGAAAGAAAGAAAGAAAGAAAGAAAGAAAGAAAGAAAGAAAGAAAGAAGAAATTCTGATTCAAATATTGGAACCCGATTCTCTTATATACAATTATTGCAAGTTATTGTACAATCCATACCTGTCTCATCAAAAACATAAATGATAAAAAAAAATAACTTTAATCTCTTAACAATATGGCAATGAGGCCTGTCTACATCGTTGGTACTTAGAAACCATTTCCAAAAATAGCTATTTGCAAAGTTTGTTATTTCCAACCTTACGCTTCAAATAACAGGAGTAGTTAAGCCTATGTTCCTCGGCCTGAGGTGAGAGAGGTAGCCAGCGTTAATCCCCTGTAGTGGCTACATATGCTGGGCTTACTTTAATCTGCAAAACTGTCAGTGCGATTCCATATTGCGGGGTGGCATTAATGTTTTACTGGTATCAGTACTACACAGTCACACTCCACTACCATGCAGTATGGCTTGATAACTTTTCCGTATGAATTGTTTCCAAAAGATACCGTGTTTACATTACGGTGTTTAATTGTTTACCTGCGCCGTCTACCCGCCCGTCTTGCGGCCTCGCGGTCAACATAGACAGTTCGTTGGTCATGCCCACACTGTGCGGTTATCATATAAAGGGCTAAATTAAAGGCTTTGCTTTTCACATTTCACGTTCATACCAAGTCATCGTCATGCAGGAACATTTTTTTTCACGCAAAATAATGCATCCCCGCTTCGATGCGCAGTTTACATTTTGAAGAGAAATGTTGGCGAGAAAATTCTACTCCCTCTTTCATGAAAAAAGTCAAGTCTGCGCTGGGACCGGATTACTTGTTACTGCTGAGTACCGCTGTTATCTGTATCAGTACCCTATTTGCAGCCCTGTGTGCAAGGGGGCAACAGACTGTGGCATTGCCATGCTATCTGCTTTGGTACGGCGATTCAGTGTCAATCACGGTAGCGCCATCTGATAAGCCACAGAAGCAAATTAAAACAACTTGATATTTTAATACAGCTTCGGCATCACGAAAGGTCCGAATTTTTTTTCCCTCACAGACTGCAGCGTGTACATGAAACATTGCTCAAGACACGTGGACAGAAGGTAATGCAGATAAATTCGTTTAAGCTGACATGATTCGGTTAAAAGGTCCCGACCCCAGAGACCCGAGGGTAAAGCAGTAACGACCCAGTCAGAAAGCCGCATGGTATCTTTAGGGCCAAAGCTGCATAATTGAAGCTCCCAGTTGAAAGCAATATGACATTGCTTTTGAATTGTAAGAGGGCTCACAGTTACATGGTAAACTTTGAAAAGTTGTTGCGGAGAATTGTATTGTCATTCCGAAGTTGCGATCACCCCGGCAACCTGGTTTTCATTGAGTGTGATTATATGTCCCCAGATGCCCATAATGTAATTCCGGGAGCCTCAAATGATGTTTACGGTCAAGAATCAAGGTTGATGTCATGTAAATGCAAATTTATATACATGAAAAATTGGTTTGTATGTGGTCATGATTAATTTTCGACATTTCACCTGACAGAAACGTCAACGTATAGTAACTACAGCAGGTGCTGTGCCATTGTAATATGTATTAATGTGCTCTCATTTGCATCAGTGTCATAGATATTCCCTGATCGAGTGTAAGAGACACGGGGATTCAAGCTGAAGCTGACATCTAATTTTTACTGTGCTTCAGGGTATGAACCAGGTGTATATACGGGACAAAATCATAGTGCGTTTAAATAGAATTAAAGCCACACTGACAATGTGTCACGCAAACGCGTCAATCTGATATGATAATCAAGTCACTATATGTATCTTTTTGTCTGAACTAGACCGTCAATAACACAGATGATATGTCCATCTAGTTTCCCTGGGTAATTATTAAACATTATTGCGCAAGTGTAACATTGTCAGATAGTATGTGGTTGCAGATGAATGCGGCTTTTCTGACATTAGCGTCATTGAACGGCGCGTGTGTGCTCCAGGACAATAGAACACGGCAGCTGCGAGGTTGGATATTATCGGGGAGTTTTACCAGTTCACATACATCTGCTATCTACCATTTAATAAACCAACAATGTACACATATTCTCAGAGCAAGACTAGGCATGGCTCAGAAGCTCTCCAGTGACCACTCTAAACAATGTCTCAGCATTTCTGTAATTGCCACTTAAAATATAGAATTAACTGCAGTAGTTATGTGAGTTCGGGGATTGGGACAATATCTTGCGCACGTATATGATAGTATTCCCTGTAAAATACCATCACACGTGTCATATCAAACTTGTACTGAAATGATTCCGCCGATGTTTAGTGCAGGTAAATGCAGTTATCTGTGACCTTGACGTCATGACATTAATGTCCTCCGTCTGCATTACTCTAGCCTGCCCAGTGTGGATGACCATTGCTGTTTGCAATAGCAAAGTCAATATACTCACACAGTTTGGGGGTTTATAATTTTTCAAGGGAATATAGGGGATGCAGTCTCACCAAGATATAGGTAAATGTGTCAGTTTTGCATCTTCTCAATGGCTACCCAAGGACAAAACTAACGATACGAAATGAAATTACAATGGCGGTCCCCTATCAATGACTGATAATAACCATGCGTCTAGGGTCCTTCAATGCCCAGTTATGAGCAAATATGTCAATTTGACCTTTCAAGTTTACTCCACTTAACGACCCTAAACAAAATCCCTTCGATATCATCCTGTTAGCGTTTAATAATACCTTCGGGTTTGGGGCATGTGGCGAACTAATTCGACAGTGACCGAATCAAAGGGCATTACCACCAAGTTATAACAAATCTCTGCGTGTACTTGTTAAAACGTCAAAAGTAGCAACATAACACACATAGGCCCATACGAACGGCAAAATTGCAGTGCAATTTGTTGAAAAGATTATTAACTATAAGTTCTAGGGGTCTCGATGTGTGTTCCTATGCAATTCCTGAGCATTTGGCCAGGCGGTTAAAACAAAAAAAACAAAAAAAAAAAAAAGCCCAAACAAAAGAAAAAAAGCACACACACACACACACACACACACACACACACACACACACACACACACACACACACACTGGACCGTTTCAATTTGAACATGCTCCGTGAAGAACTACCCGCGGTGAATCTCCATCATATCTGGAGTGAATCTGGATCAAAAGCGTGAATATCATTTGCGGTTTGCCTTTACTTGCATGGTAATCAATGGTATTGTATATATTAGTGACATATACTCTTTCTCAAAAAATGTTCAAAGGGGGAGCCAGAACAACACCATCTTTAAGTTATTTGACCCTTCTGCAAGGTGCACTTGAGCCAAATTTCAGCATAACATAAGTAAACCGTTGGTGAAATCAGAGATACCAAAAATACATACAAAACTCATATAATTCCCATAAAGGAAATTTTGAAAAATAAAATAATAATAAACAGAAGTCAAAAGGAAAAAAGGAAGAAGAAGGGACGTGATCACTGGAACAAATTTGGTACGGACACGCCTGACCTTTCCAAGTTTGTAAATAATTCGGCAACCTGTTCTGCAGACAGAGGCCTTAATTTTAACTGTAAACCCGAGTGGACCACGACAAACGCAGAGATGATGAGCTGTCTGCTAAGCGATCAGAGGTGGATAAGTAAATGAACAAATAAAAAAGCAAACAAACAAGTGACTAAATAATAAATAAATCCATAGATAAATAAATAAGTGAATAAATAAATAAACAAATAAATAAATAAATAGATAAATAAATAAATAGGCAAGCAAACAAAAAACAAACAAACAAACAAATAAACAGATAAATACATAAATAAATAAACAAACAAATAAATAAATAAATAGATAAATAAATAAATAAATAAATAAATAAATAAATAAATAAATAAATAAATAAATAAATAAATAAATAAATAAATAAATAAATAAATAAATAAATAAATAAATAAAAACTGACATTTGTAATCTCATCTATCCAGAACCAGTTAAGATCGCCTTGTGGTAGCATACTGCAAAGTCCTTGATCTTTGACAAACCTTCACGACAAGTAAAAACACATCTGCCGGAACGCATGTGTGTAAGTGCCATGGTAAACAATCAGACCAAATAATTCAAAGTGGCCAGATTACAGTGATACATTCGTGCAGGTTTCAGCTACAGGGTATAAATTGTCCTTTTGTGTGTGTGTGTGTGTGTGTGTGTGTGTGTGTGTGTGTGTGTGTGTGAAACAGAAACAGAAACAAGTCTGAGAACTAAAATACCAGCCATAAATTAAACTACGTCACTAGATTAAGGTGACTTGGTTAAAGAACGAAAATATAGGCTCTATGTGAACTGTTCATCTCAAGCCAAAATTATTTTTTGTTCTTTGACATCATGTTATGAAGAACATGCCAATCCAAATTGCGTGTTGTAAGAGTAATACTAGGTCACTGTGCCATGTAGTTGAGTCACCCTGTTATATAAAAAATAACCATATAGGAGTCGACAATAATATACATGCCATGAAGCAAAACTACAATTCACCAGCTGTTTATCTGACTTAGTGATATCCATTTTCTACTATAATGTAGCATGCAGCATTTTTTTCAAGATAAATCTGCTTATCAACACTTATATATTTGTAGCCCTTCAAAATACACGTCCTAATGTAATCAATTCACTAGATTAAATATCTCTGTCATTTCTATGAATTTATTATGGGCTAGCAGCAAAGCTCGCCTCTTACTAGTTGTATCTGATTCAGTTTTGTTACGGCTATAGATCACATGGGTTTCGATAAGGATTGACTATTGGGTTCATATTTCAGGTAAGCTGAGCTCGGGCTTTCAATGGAGCCCTTTTCGCAATGTCTCGTGAAATGGAAATATGTATATATATATATATATATATATATATATATCCCGGCAAGAAATGACTTTATTGACGGTCTTGGATTTGATAATCCGGAAAGATCCCGCTATTCATTTTTGGGAAGACATTTAATACTTACTCAAGTAACATACAGCAAATGCACGCAAATTACGTGGTTATGGTTGCAGATAATAAACGTAAAGCACTAGTTGAAGTTACATATGCAGCAAGACTACCGTCTTTGTGTTATGAAACGAAGCATTGACACTTTTAAAACAGCAATGAAAATTAAAACTGCTGGCACAGACCACCGGTTCCTCTCGTGATCGTATAAAGTAGTTATATCAATACGGAACAGAGCGTTAAGAAGCAGGTTTTTCATTAGTTGGAATACAAGGGGAATTTTATGAAAGAACAAGCAAAACACCTGTTTGCTTGCAATCGATTACAAATATTCTGAGGTTATTTTTTTTTATATTTACATTCCCTTTATTGTTTAACATTGAAAGAATAGGAACTGTTGTTTTCCTCACCATCTCATGAAGACATCGTCTACACGCGAGTCTGCACGCGCCAGCTATGCAGCCCCTTCACAATTTTATACGCCAGTACATTGGGCACTACTTTTCAGTATAGCTAATAGTTAATCTTGTATTCATTGTGTTATTCTGGGTATTTTATCCCAAAAAATAACTTACTTGTATACCTTTTCCCTAATGTGAACGAATCTTGTATTTTGTAAAGCTATCTGTTCAAATAAATGAACATTTACAAAGGGACTATTTTTCTTTCCTGTTTGCTGCTTTTGGGATAGACTGGTTGCCAGGTAACGGGGGCGTGGTTAGCGCTTATCTTTCTATTGATCACACCCCCTTAAACCAAGGCAATTTATGTGGAAAAAAACGTTCTTTGGCGATCGTGCATCACTTGTAATTATTATCAAAAATCGAAAAAATAGGAAAAAATGTAAATATAATAAATAAGTAAGGTTATCACAAATGCTGCTGGTTTATACTCTGTTGTCAAAATTGCAGCTTCAGATCCGACCAGTGTTTCACTTTATTGTAATTCGTATCTATCTGCAGACTGAATCATATCCATTTCCATTGTGTCTCCAGTCTTATCGATTTACCTCCACAACACATGGGGACTGGTGTGTGCTTCATAAAATGTAATTCTATCATGAACAGCAGGCAACGGCCAGTCAGATGGCTGCATTTGAATGTTTGACCAGTGTTAGTTTCAGCACTTACCACAGGCCATCAAGAAATTTATAATTATTATAATTTTTGTTGTTTTGTTTCAGTAGGGTGCATAACATATATCTGTCCAAATGAAACTATAATTTTGTGTTTCCATGCTTTAAATTTGAAACAAACAGTTTGGAATGGTGTTTTTTTTTTCTTCGAGGCAGATTGCAACACTTTGTTTACATTCTATACAGGTCTATCTGTTGACAGAATTGCAAACTTCCAATTGACACAGTTGACCTACCGCTTTTCGACTATTAGGCATTCCTAACCGATTCCAAATGTGATGATTAAGTTACACACATCCTTTACTCAAAGTCCAGTAGTGTTTGCGTGTGTGCATGTGATGCTCTAAGGTTAGTTCATTCAATGGAATTATTTCTTTCATTAACTTTAATACACTTAATTCAGAACGGTAATTTGGCACTACATGTAGTGATTGCTATGACGTACCACTCTACTCCGAGATAGCTAGGTGGCTGGTAGACATGTGTAGGCCTACTATGCGAAACGTGCTGCCTCGGGGGGGGGGGGGGGGGGGGAGGGGGGGGGGGGGGGGGGCAATCATTAGAGTTAAATTAAGTCTTGCCATGATAGAATAGACTTTAATACTCCTTATCCAGCGTTTGTATGGATTCTATGGCCTTCGTCGGATATCGTGACCTCAGCGTTAAGACCTTCGGTCATAATATCCGACGTCTGTCAAAATCCATACAATCAGTGGATGGGGAGTATTAAAGCCTACACACTCTCTCAAAATCACCATAACACTGTATTGGTTGCAGCCTTTAGGATATAAGTCGCCCTGTAGAAAATATACGACAATAATAATTATGTTGTTTTTTAAATACATGTTTTCAAAAGAGTTTGGTAAAAGTCAATTTGAATCTGAATGAAAGCGATTATACAAGTAGAAGATTTGCTCCTTTGGCAATACAGAAAGAAGCAATGAACGAACAAGCTTCCTAAGGATATATATTGGTCAAAAGAAATTTGCTTATTGAAACACAGCAGCAGATGAAAGGTTGCAGCTTAAGGACTTGTAGGTCACATTGCACTACTTTACCTTGGCTTAAGCCATCGCAATGCCTTTATCACTATGTGTAATCTTTGAAGAGTGCACGTCAAAGGTCATATACGAGAAGAGCGCTTTAAATTATGGCTGCCATAACATAATAAGCCGCATTGATTTATATGGACAAATTATGAAAGGCCGCTCTCCGGACTGGTAAGAGCCAGGAGAAATTAAAGTTCACATTAAGCTCCGTTGATGTGAGTTCCGGCGCAGTGCTTCCGCCAGAACTGCATCTATGTCGCGGTCTCGTGATCTAACAACATTAAAGTGTATTGTCGTTCTCTGCATTTAACGTTTCATATGTGTGTAAATATCACAATCCTTTCACCTCACTAAATATTTCATTTTCAACTGCATTAAATATCCCTTAAGGTTTTAAAAATGTAATGGAATATGAAGCCCAACAAAAAACATATACAACGTTACAGTATTATGGTCCGTTGAACTTTGCAGCTTTCTCATAAACTGACTACTTTGCACTTATATATATATATATATATATATATGTGTGTGTGTGTGTGTGTATATATATATATATATATATATATATATATATATATATATATATATATATACTCCTCATAATCTAACCTTTCAGCCTACATAGCTCTTTGTTAGATTTGTGTCATTGGTGACATATTGCGATTAAGGACACGTTTGCACTCTTTACTGGATAACGCCCGCTGCACTGTTAAACCCCAATTGTTGTGGGGAAAAAAAGAATTCATGAATATAAGCGTAAGCCCCCCCCCCCCCCACACACACACGCACACAAATAGCATAGTTATGCCACCCCAGTCAAACAGAATGAATTTGATAATTTAAAGCACTGTTTACAGGATTGGACGTCGTTAAAGTATGTCTCTGTCTCTGTCTCTGTCTCTCTCTCTCTCTCTCTCTCTCTCTCTCTCTCTCTCTCTCTCTCTCTCTCTCTCTCTCTCTCTCTCTCTCTCTCTCTTCCGATATGTAAAATAGTTTTACGTTTTGTCGGGGTTGTAGGGCAGCTTAGTATATCTAGCACATCATTTCCATAAATATTGCTATAAAATGTGCAGGGTAGTCCCATGGGAAAAATCATCAGATACCATGACAAGATCCTTCCCGGTTCCTAGCTTCTAGCAGACTGTCTACGACCATATTTGCAGATATTACATGACCACTTCAATCCGTGGTTTCAATAAATACTGAGGAAATAACAAATCGGCTGGCTTTCCAAAAAAAAAAAAAAAAAAAAAATCAAATGGATTCTTATCATTGACTTCTTTCACTTATACGCAAACATACACACATACATACGTACGTACATACATACATACATACACACATACACACATACATACACGCTTTCATATTTGTACACACACGCACATACATACGTGTGTGTGTGTTTGTGTTTGTACGGAGCTCTAGCCTTTTCGATTCAATGTATGTATGTTTTCTATCATCCTTCTCCATACATACATATATACATACTTACACACACACTTTTATACATGGACACGTATGTACATACATGCATACATACATACATACATACATACATACATACATACATACATACATACATACATACATACATACATACACGCATACACATTTTTATACATTGGCACGTACATACATACATACATACATACATACATACATACATACATGCATGCATGCATGCATACATACATACATACATACATACATACATACATACATACATACATACATACATGTGTATGTCTGTGTCTGTTTAAAGCTGTAGTTTTTTCGATAAAATGTATCTATGTTTCCTATCACCTGTAACTTACTGTGTTATTACGATCTAACGAGCAGTAGGGATTCAAAGGGGTATTCAAAAGTCTGTTTTCCAAGTTTTGGTAATCATGCATTTTGTTTTCTGTCCCTAATGTATGTAATAAAGGTTTCATGATTTGAGTCATGGACCCCCATAGATCAATACAATGGTCTTTCATATCCATCTTGGTGTCGACTGCAGTTTGCAGGTGCATTTGGAATTCCATGTAATTCCGAAGATGAAAGCCCCGGGGACTGCGCCTGTTTGCTGTGAGTTTAGTTTGAAGACGCCATTTACTTGTTTTGCAAAGGTCTGGTAATGAGGTACCCACACGGTATTTCGCTTATCATATTACTAAATGGCAAGAGTACCATATAGGCAACCTACAAAGTTATGTTTTAAGAATTTGTATAAATAAGGCCGAGGCAGCATCCTTCAATAGGACAGCGTAGCAGGGAGCATCATACATAGGAGTGTTTACTGCCACCAGAAAAGCAAAAAAAAAAAAAAAAAAAACGAACAAAAAACAAAAACGATGAAGGCCTACTTTTTTCTTTTGCTGTAGATTTAGCCGACTGATAAGTCGCAAGAAATAAAAAGTGAAAGGACTACCCAAATTTTTTTTTTTTTTTTTTTTTTTTTTTTTGACAGACGTAATAAAATTTGTGTTTTGGGTGGTTAGGCCCATACATTTTGGAAACACTATAGTTTGCAGTTAACGAAGAATGCTTCAAAGGTTTAAAAGACCGGTTTCAAACCACCAGTTACCTTTAATGGTGACTGCCTGTCTCAAGTCAGGAGTGAAATTTTGTTTCTTCGCACTGGTATCAGAAGATGTATGTTGATGCTTTGGCAACTCTGATATCTCTTTGCTGTCATTGTTGAGTTTGAAATTTATGAATATGGATCATGTTTTTCTGTACTATTAGGGACTCAATTGTCATTTATTAGTTTTTTTAATGATATAAGTAGCATTCAAGATGAGGATCAATTTGTCTCTCCAATTTCAAAACCAGATTTGAATATAAGAAACCCAGTTTTTGATACTTACCCTTATTTACTAAGATATGTTATTTGTGAAAAAAAATCAATCATTTTATGGCACAAATTACTTATCAGG
>OZ026618.1:58129048-58181548 GCA_964020975.1 Hermodice carunculata | reverse complement strand
TTACGCTACATTGCACATTGTCAATAAGCAGACAAAGTCTGAATCACAAGTTCGCAAGAGTACCTGTAGAGCGCTCAAACATGCATATGATTTGAGTGAAGAGTCCCATCAGAAGTTATCACAGATGGTGCTTGGTTGTATCAAAAGTTATCACAGACTGTACTTAAATTTAAGGCATTTTCTGAGTTCAATAGAGCAGAAATTGACTCATCACTGTGTCACATAAAGCACCTTTAAATGTCCATTCAATAGGATGTGTAGCCACCATGGTTGTCAATGCACTATTGGCAGCGTTTTCGCATGCTGTAGACGGGCTTTCTCACAAGTGCCTGAGGTATACTGTCCCACTCCTCCAGAAGATAATGCCGTATATCTGCGAAGTGTGAGTTAGGGCCCATCTTCTGGTACACATTTCTGTTCATATGGCTCCACAGGTGCTCAATCGGGTTGAGGTCAGGTGAGCATGCTGGCAATTCCATCACCTCAACACTCTCACTATCCAGGTAATCACGAACTACAGCTGAAACATGTGGTCTGGCATTGCCATGCATCAGCATGAAGTTGTCTCCAATGGCACCCGCATATGGAATAACATGGGGTTCCAGGACATCCATTATGTACCGTCTGTTTGTCACTGTTCCTTCCATGATGACGAGGTCTGTCTTGCCATTAGCAGAGATGCCCGCCCAGACCATGATGCAGCCCCCTCCGTATGCAACTGTGGGCTGAACACAGCAAGCAGCGTGTCTCTCCCCTCGCCGTCTCCATGCATGAACACGTCCATCACTTCTGTGGAGGGAAAAGCGACACTCATCAGTGAAGAGAACATTGCTTCATCCTGCATGTCTTGTGCGGACATGTTCTCTTGTCCACTGCAACCGAGCAACTTTGTGACGTGGGGTAAGAAGCGGCTTTTTCACCATGCTCCGGGACCTTAAACCAGCAGCATGCAGTCTGTTAAGAACAGTCTGGGTGGACATGCGTCTTTGGTGAGGATTGTCTCTCTCGAGCTGGCTCTGAATATCAGGACCTGTGCAGCTCCTACTCCTCAGTGCTGCATTGACGATGAAACGGTCTTGTTGCCTGGTGGTCAGCTTTGGCCTTCCCGGGCGTGGTAAATCTGCAACATCATTTGTGTTTCGGTATTTTCTCAACAACTCATTGATAGATTTGTGGTTCACACCCATTGCCTGTGCGACAGCTCTGCAACTTTCACCGGCTTCAATGCGACCTATGGTTCTTGCCCTGTCCATTTTAGATAGCCTTGGCATGGTTATGTTCACAGTTTGACCAGTGATGGCGAATCCATAACTGACAGAAAAAAAACCCCATGCCTTTATACCCATGATTAGCACAGTTTCTGGCAACATTACACAGGTATGGTGAGAAAAATCAATGGTCAGGGGGGTCCTAACAGGGACAGGAAAGACCACTCATGATCCTTTCTGCGAAGTGCACTTTTTGACTTTGAGTCACATTCAGCCCATGTGCAGTCAAGCATGGGCTCCAACTCTGCTCATCTTTACACATGATATAATCAAATGATTATGCTACACATACATGTGCGTATCTTTAAATTACCTAAAAAAAGTATGGGTACACCATTAAATTATTTAAGCGGAGGGTTATTAATTTTGCCTAGTTTATATACATAATCATTGTCTTAGCCTGGAGCATTGGTGATTATTAACCTCAAATACTCTCCTGAAGCTACTATGTTTCGAACTTTGTAAAGTTCCGCTTGTAAAAGTCTTTCACCTAAGATCTCAAACCTGAATTATATTGCTAGCTAGATAATGGACCTTCATACATTGCAGTTTTCTTTTTTTTTTTTTTTTGGTTTTTTTTTTTTTTGGTTGTTTGTTTGTTTGTTTGTTTGTTTGTATCATATTATAACTGAAACTCGCTACGTGTTTTTGTATAAAATGTAGACATTGCTTTAGCAGCACACTTTGTAGTTGTTGTCCAAAATCCCCTCTGTCCTTCGTTGTCGGCGTTTCAGCGTCTTATGTGACAAGCTAAATTCAAACTTTCTCATATTGGTGAGGTGGTGGTAAATGGGATTTTTTATTAAGTCTGAGCAGTTGACCCAGTCAGTAAGCTACGGAATTTTATGATGCCTTGCGAATAAGAGTGATAATGATCAATTTTATACTCACACTCCCCACTTGAGCATTTAATGTACCCATCGATGTGGTTGTCTGGGACTATGGACATTGCTCGTATATCCCGAAGTTTCACAGAAAGTGTTAGAGATGTTAGCCACATGCATTCAAGGAATTGTAAAGTTTAGGTTTGAAAAGTACCTTGTTTGAATTCCGGAGAACAGCATGTGATTGCAATTTGCTTGTCAGTCACATCCTGCCATCACTGCAACGCGCGTTCGATCTCTACGTCATCACTGCAACAGGCGTCCGATGTCTAGGAAAGGCATGTATTTTTCGCATAGACAGCTTTGTTCACTCGCGTGGAGCAAAATTCCTACTAGTGTCGGAATATTGTGACGGTCTGTGGTTAATCGTCGCTTGAAGCAAGGTTCCTGAATTCCTGCTGAGCTGCCCAGTTTTTCTCCAGATGGTCCAGTTTCCTCGCCATTAATGTATCGATAACTGGAGTAAATTCTGTCCACTGGACTCTGTGGAAAAAAGAAACGTTTATAATGATGATCAGGTTAGGCACTATAAAGGTGCTACATTATCATTATCGCCATTATCATCAGTTATTATTATCATTGTTATCATTATTATAAATATCAATTATTATTATTACTACTACTACTATTACTACTACAACTACTACTACTACTACTACTACTACTACTACTACTACTACTATTTATGTAAATGTTTTTTACACTTAAGTTAGACAGAAAAGACCAAAATGGTCAAAAATATCACAGTTCGTGAAAGTCCTGTTTGCTGGACATGCTTAAAGTTAGGTCCAGGTAAGCAAAGGGAAAGACACCCACTAGTCAGCTGAGAGTAAAATTTACTTAATGAGTGCAGATGCGCAAATGCCTAAACCACTGTTATTTCTTCAAATAACCATGATTCATTTGCACTGTTGATATTTTAAGCACTAGGTACAAATTAATATTAATTTTCAGTTTGTATGTGCATACAAATTGTATCTTTTGGCCATTCCATCAGGTAATTATACTCATGGTAAATAAATGGTAAAATATAAAGGTTACAAAAAATTGGCGCATGATTATAACCTATGGGCATCGGCCCTGTGTCCGTCACATACTATCACTTTGAATCTTGAATAGAAGCAGGTACCCATTTTAACTTCACATAAATGAAAACTTAGCGTCTCAGAGGCCCATGAACTCAAGGCCATGGTCCCAATTCATGGAGGTCTTTATAGCTGCGACCAGTCATCTGAATTGTCAAATGTATGGAGCACCTGGGAGTGTTATGGATACCCATTTATGGTTTAGGTTTTATCCATATGTGTTCTGTTTTTTTTAGAAAACAAATTTCGCGATCGGGGACGTTACCTTTCTCACACTTAAACGGACGCAGACGTTCACCTGTATTTCTCTGGAGCTAAGCACATGGTTGATTGGTAAGCTTAACAAAATTCAAGGTCATATCTGTATATTAGACTCGTTATTCAAAGTTAAAAGAACACCGATTACAAAAATACTGTTCCTACACTTGAACGTATGCTGCCAGCTTTTTAATTTTTTGAAAGGTCGAAGGCTACTGATTATATCTATAAAATTAACATTGCCCTACAGCAAAAATACTCTATCTTTGCACCAATAATCCGTTTATACATGGACAGGAATGACAGAAGTTCTTTCACTTAGAACTGTCACATTTGACCTTTAGCAATCTGAAAAGGCGAAATACAAGTCAGTGTATATGAATTCCTTGCTTATAAATATGCTTTGCGGGTACTTGCTGCGGACTGGTTATGTGGAAAGTGACTAAGTGCTTCGGCAAGGTCTCCTCTTCGCCTTGTGCTTTTTCTCTTCTTCTTCTTCTTCTTCTTCTTCTTCTTCTTCTTCTTCTTCTTCTTCTTCTTCTTCTTCTTCTTCTTCTTCTTCTTCTTCTTCTTCTTCTTCTTCTTCTTCTTCTTCTTCTTCTTCTTCTTCTTCTTCTTCTAGGTTTCAGTAGAAATTGGTTATAAAAATCGCTAGTCAGAAAAACGTTGCGAAATTGAAGAAAAATGTAGACGTAATTTTCTCCGAATTGATATATCAGGTCAAAAGCTATGACCTCTGTGTTTGTGATTAAAAAATCGTCAGATATGAAGTACACCAGAGAGCTTAACAGCTGAACACCATAAGTGCCACTATAAATATCCTTAATGAGGCCAACAGTGACATAATAACCAGTATATATATATATATATATATATATATATATATATATATATATATATATATATATATATATATATATATATATATATATATATATATATATATATATATATATATACATATATAAATATACTTTGTCAATGAATTCTGGTGAATTATAAAGGATACTAATAGATATAGAGGAACGTCAAACATGGGAGTATGTTTTGACACTGGCACCTGTCCTCCTTATCATTCAAGCTGGTTGGCTAAATAGTATCTTATTCTTTCTGCCAAAGAAGTTCAATCCCGTCCCCTTGCTATCTTTAACAGCTTTATCTTTTGATTGGAGAAACTATTCGATCATATCTAGTTCAAAATTGAAGCTTTTTTTGGCAAAATGTCCAGCACGAATTCCTTCGTTCTGATAAAAGGGTGGTACAATGAAATTCAATATAAAAAAAGCTGCGATGGTCTCCCAGTCCCACCACCATCTGTAAGTGCACACTCTAGATTTGAAAATATTAGATGATAAGAGATTTACTTAACTGCACAAGGAGCGAAAATATTTTACGCCTTGTGTGTGCCAGAGATGATCAAAATTTAATTTGAGTGTCCAAATAGGTTATGTTTTACAAGTGACCTACCGCAATAATAAACGTATCTTTTATGAGCACGCTGGTTTTGCTGAGGCTGTTATCAAGATTGACAGGCCAACCTCAGGGCAGGTTGCCTGAATATTCACACAATCAAAAAGGGGGAAAAAAAACAAAAACAAAAACAGTGTGTGTTTATGCACATAAAAACATTGAATATTGTACCATCGTATGCATAACATATTGAATTGAATGAGTTTGTGGGCATTGTGTTTAGGTTCTCACAAGTGTATGGACTCGGTATAATACTTTCACATCAATGTGTCTATCAGCAAATTTAGGTGTCCATTACCTGGTTGCTTTTCACCAAATAGCGGTCTGGCTTCACCACCAAAGGCATGCTATAGCTACGATGCTGTATATGTGCTTATGTGACGTATCCCTTCACATATCGTCATAACGCATATCCACTTCTCCACAAACCTTGGCCCCATGCATGCTTTTACATGTTAAGTCAGTTTTACAGTATAACGTCACACAGGAAAAATAGCCTCATTCAGAGGGAAGATATTCCATATCATAGCACCGATCAAAAATACACCCAAATGATATGCCATGTCTCTAGTAAAGAGGGAAAAAAATCAATCCAACATTTTTTGTGTAAAATAAAAGAACAATAAGCTGCAATAATTTAGCACACAAGTCAAGGATATTTGTGTACCAAAGTCATGACATGTTTATATCAATTTTGGGTTTATAGGCAACAACAGTCTTAAATATTGAGGTACCTCTCTAAATATAGTTCTCCCGATTTTTAAAACCTAATTCAACTCGGAATGAATGGATATGATGTTGTGTGACCCTAGAATACGAGTCAGTGAAACTCTTAAGTTTAGGGTATATTGACAGTTGTTCTCTGAGGACTTTCCTTGGTCAAATTTCCGCCACGGGCCTACCAACACATTCGCAAAGTCTCGTGACTATTGAGTCTTCCGTTTTACCTTCAGTAAATACCTACAGCCCGACGTTTAACTGAAAAACCGGAGGCTTGAAAATGTCAGTTCTCATCTTTGATCAATTTGCAGTTTATGGTCAAGCAAGGGTCCTTACTTTGCGCTGATGACTGGTCGTACAGCGTGAGTTTATTGTCAGGTACTTTGGTCAGATTGGCACAATAGAAATAAATGTGATCATAGCTTCCTAAAGACATAGGGCACACTGCATATAGATTACATAGATGTGCAATCCCACTGTTTCAGGGCAAAGGCAGAAATGTGTTTCTGTGATACTGCAGACCACAGTTACATCTGTTGAGTTCTTAGGGTTGAAGTGTCCTGTTCATCTGATTCAGCGTTACCGCCATGGATTTTTTTATTTTTTATATTTATTTATTTATTTTTTTATTTTTTTATTTTTTGTAGTTGGCTAGCTGACAGTGCCAGGTATCAATAAGGGTATGAATGACTACAATGTGCGAGTACGAGCGCACGATGTCAAGAGCTGAAAACGTACCCATACTGTGATTAGTTAAACAACTGAATGAGGTAACAATGGAGTGGCAGCATAAAAGCTAGTCAATACTCCTTATGGACATCTTGGTTGGGTTTATCATTGTATTTATTGCATAATTTGATATAGCTTTCTTTCGAATTTTATCAACAATTAAAACCCAACTGGCTGGACCAAAGCAAGATTGGAAGTAAAATGCACATTGCTACTGTTCCTGTTGAGTGACAGGCTTCATCTGTTGACCGTTGCATAGCTTTTGCTAAATGTGTGAATTCTGAATTTTGAGGAGATTGCTAATGCACAGTCCGTGTGTTAGGGAGTCCTTCATTTCTGAGCCTTGGGAAGAGAGTGCAGATGCAAAATCAGTTTATACTTCATTGCCTTGGTCATGACCGGCTGTAGTTTGGGATTGGATTTGATGTCGTCCTGCTGGATACTGATTAACGGTATTAGCTTTAGTGCACTTGGTAACGCCTGAGGAAACAGCCTTCTGTTACAAATAGAAGAAAACTCCACATACCTACAACTATGCCTAAGGTGCAGCTGAAGCACACTTCAGATTACATTTGCATTTCAGACCTTCGCCGTAATTGCAAATTAACCATTTTGGTAATTTGTAGATGGTTTAAACCTATTTTACCCCATAAGAAAAGAGATCGGGGAACAAGCGCAGGCCGGTGCAAACTCCCTTGCTGGCAGTACATCATGAGATCTTAATAAATGAGGCTAGTGCATGACAAATGTACGACAACAAAAATAGCCATATGCACAAGAGTCAATATATACAAAAGTGCTCTGAAAATTAGATCGGGTTGCAGAACAAGTAATAGACTTGAGTACATATAATCACTCTTTGATAGTAGAAATGATTTTCGAAATTACATTCAGTGTGAAATAAAAATAAACTCAACAAGCATAAAGGCACAGAACCTTACTCGAAGTACAGAGCTTATGATCTTTAACATGTCCAATTTGAGTATCGTATCGTTAGTATGCGAGAAAATCAAATACACGGGGAAGTGCTTTAAAAATCAGAATGTGTTATTTGACAAGCTTAAAATTCTGAGTCTATGATTTTAGTCATTTCAGTCCGTTTCATGACACGCAGGTTAAGCGCATTGCATCCAACCTGCTCCACGGTTCGGTTAAACGAACGGACGCAGAAAGGAATAATGATAAAATGCGTCTCGCCAAAGTACAAGTATTTTGAATGCTAAAATTAGGCTTTCAAGGCATATATAAGGAAGGGTATGCGTCTAAAGTGCTTATTTAGGATATAAATGTCTTTTGCATAATATTATGTCTGCACACTTGTTAGTTGATAACACATTATCGTCAGTATGTCATTAGAGACAGAAAGGAAAAGAGTTTCCATTTTCTCCTCATAACAAGTCTCTGTGCGTTTAAATTCGGCAGTAAGAACTTCGGGAGCCTATTGCGGATCTAACTTTCCCTTAGCAGTTTCCCAGAATTGCTTCATTCATTTCAACGTATCTTTTTGCATCTATGTCTGTGACCCCTGAAAAGGAAATCCGTAGCATTTTTTCCCCCGGCAAACCACAGTTGGCTTTGAATGGTTCTGGAGACAGTATTTTCAAGACGGTACCTCAGACGACATCTTTTATTCTTTTGTGTGTCGGAGAGTCTAGCTGGTGACCGAAAGGTAGTTATTTTTCTCCAGGCTTCTTTTTTTTTTTTTTTTTTGTTTGTTTGTTTGTTTTTTGTATTTTGTTTTTGCCTTTTTTTTTGCTTCTTTAAAACAACGGGGCCTAGCTGACTGAACTACATTCAGGAAAAACGACTGTCATTTTTTCCTTTTCCTCTAAGGATGTGGACAAATGACAAATTCATGTAGTTGACCAGCCTCTGACAAAAAGTTTGTTTTCTTTTTTATTTGATTAAAGGGTATTATGCCAAACTCATCAATAGCACATGTAAGGGCATTTTTTCACGCAACATGACACTTATGGGTTCGCAATAACACAAGGGCCATAGATAATGAGATGACAAATAAACAAGTTCTCTGCTGTTACCGCGCTCTTCTATGGAACCTTTTTGTTCTGGTGCTTTATCGATTTCCCCGAAGAGCGAAATCCTTAGAGCATTGGCATTGTACATTGGAATATGTAACGTGTCTGTGAAGGAATTGTGGCCTGAATTTAAAATGCTGCTTTTGTGAATTTAAGCGTGGGGGATTTTTGTTGACCAGATAGTCTCAGTTTGAATTACATTGCTGTCTGTGTCGATACTACCAGTGGTGCCTAGCGCTGATTTTGGTAAGACACACACACACACACACACACACACACACACACACAAACACTGGCGTTATGAAGGGTGATTTAAAACGTATCGCCTTGCTTTATGACAGAACAGATCTACTTGAAACCACAATTTTTTGACAGACATGGCTGGCTGTTTGACCATATAATGCACACATTACAGCATGTGATGCCAAGGCAAATGAGTCCTTTGAATTTCAAACGAGCTGAATTGCGTGCATTTGAATATTTGATAAAGTTACACAGATATTAGCACGCCAATTGATTTTAAAATTGTACAATCCATATCATGTATATGAAGCAAATCAACTTTCTTGTAAATGAAAATATACTCAATTACAAAAATTTAATGGGCTATGCTCTCTGAATCGGAACTTTTTTTTCAACGCAAACATTAAGTTATGCTCAGCGTGTTCGTATGCCACTTCTGTAAAGTCCTTACATTTGTCTTTAATTCTCCTCGTATGTGCAAAGTGTTCAAAGTAGCTGTCGATTGCAACCGGACGCTTCAAAAATGGATTTTCGGTGGTACTTAACAGATGTAAACAGTAATCGTTAACGTCATTCGTATCATTTTCACTTATTGCAATTCCTGCATACTTGAGTGTCGCATGAAACCCCAAACTTCTCATTCACACTCATTGTCAGAAGCCGGTCCTACATTTTGCTCTGCGGTTCACAGTTATAGTTTCCTGCGTTGTTTTAGTGCCCTAAATGTTTCAAAGCACTTGAAGCTAATGGTGTACATTTTTCAATTATCATATTTTTCATTACGACCTTATAGATTCCACCATCTGTCTTACTGTGTTCTGTGGCCCGATGAACTCTGCTGTCCTTGACTGCATGGCATCGCGTGGAATGGTTAATTTTGACACCCTCTACAGTGGCAATCAGGTCCCAAACGGATTGGCCGTTTAGGGGACCTGGAAACACTTTCACAATTCATCACATGTTGTGAGACACATATTCAGGGGTTTGTTATGCATTCTTCAATTTTGAGGACGAGATAAATAGTAGGCACGAACTGGCTATGAAGCCGGTCATCAATTTGTGTCCGGAGCATATACGACCAAGAGAAACATACGACAATCTTTATAACCAGTTGGTATCACCTGTCTAATCTCCGGGACTGTCTCTTCTTGAGGTTTTGAGTCTCCAATTACGTGGTCTCTATTGCGGCAGGAGATGAATGAACGTATCGGTTTATTGTTAAAACAATCTACGTTAACATACCATTTGAAAGACGGAGATACGAAAATGACATCTGATGATTTTGTTCGAAGGGATCATGCTGGTGGCATTTCTTCAAAAGTAGGGACAAGAAAATTGCAATATATATTCATTATAGATTTCCCTATGGGACCCACATATTACTGCTGCAAGGTTAAACGGGCCACAACCCCCAAGATGACCTCACCAGGGAAAATTAATGAGCTTGTCTATCATGTTTATTAGCATTGTTTAACCCGAGAGAATAGAGCAGTAATTTTATCAATACTCGAGTTGGCCTTTGAAGTACTCCTAGTAAGACAAGTAGAATTAGTAAAGAAGTTTAACCAACATGATAGGAAAATATCATGAAAATGGGTCGGTCAAACATAAACATGGCATTGTACGTGTGCATGTACCTTACATTCCATAAGATCAGAAAATTGCATGTTGTAAATCAGGTGAGTGAAATGAGAAAACGCCATTTCATGTTTTTTGTTTGTAGTTGAGATAAGAACTTAAGAGGTAACGTGTAAAGCATGTGCTTCGACATAAGCGAGTGACATTTTCTTTAGTAGATTCGCTAAAAAAAGAAAGTGAAATTGTTAAGTCAATTTTGTGAGGTGTTAAAGTGGCATTTTATAGCCTCCCTGATGAGAAAAAAAAGTGGCCAATTCATCGGGCGGTTTACTCAGAGGGGACACAAATGTAACTTGTGCAAGGCTGTTCAGCCAGAGAAGAGAACATGTGTTATTCTTTAAGGCTGTTCCGTTATGATAGTATGTGTCGTGATGCGGTTCAGTTAGAGAGGATAACAGGTGTAATGTAAGCCTGCTCAGTGACAGTGGATAACAGGTGTGATGCAAACCTGTTCAGCTATATGACAACGGGTGTCGTGTGAGGCTGCTAGTGCAATGAGAAACTTACGAGGAACTTAAAAGGTTGTTCAATTTGCAAATGCCCATATTTTGTTCCTTGGTTAATTTGTGATTGCTCCACACTTGCTGAGCGGGCATTTATCACCACTGTTCGTCAGTAAGCCACCGTAAACCCTAACATTGGTATGCTGTGGACTTGGCCAAAAAATCTGGCGCGCTCTGGAGCCGATGTTGCCAAAGCGTGCAGCAAAAAGCTTCTAAACATACCCAAGTTTTATTGCCGGAAATGGCGGCATGCGAGGGCACTCGGGTGAAAGGCCTTCCACGAGCACTTGACATGCGGAATCATTGCAACCGTAACGCTTCCCATTCACAGAGCGTTTGCTGTTTTCAGCACTGAACTTGTATCGTGAATGCATCAATCTTAAAATCAATAAATATCAGGAAAATGCACCTAATAGTATTTCCCATACTGGCTTCGGCTCGCAAGAAACAGTGATATTGATTTCAGCAATGGATTTTGTGAAAAGTCTGTCCCAGAGCCAAGGCTTGTACTCCACACATAGAGTATAATGACGTCTGTGCTCAAATAAACTGTACAGGCAATAGAGCATTAGGCCTCCAAATGAGCATTAGGCTTTCAAATTGGTATGAATCTATCTACGCTTATACATTCCATCTAGTCTTTCATGACGAATAGTCCGGGATAGATTTTGCCAAAGGAGTGTAAATTGGCTCATCACAATAAGACAATTTACTTTATTTATTAGGGTTTTTATGATGATTTTATTTGTCATGTATAACTGAAAACTAAATTTCTCCTGAATAACACGCAATCTACATATTGCACCCCATATCCGTTGAAGTCACACCCACTCTCACCCCCACGCACATGTATGTATTTATGTATGTATTTATGTCTGTCTGTCTGTTTGTCTGTCTGTCTGTCTGTCTGTCTGTATGTATGTAATATGTATGTATGTATGATTGTATGTATGTATGCATATGTATGTATGTATATATATATGTATATATATATATATATATATATATATATATATATATATATATATATATATATATATATATATATATATATATATATATATATATATATATATATACATCATCTCCCAGTAGCTTAGTTATCTGTCTTTGCTCACTCAAGGTACTTGGGCAGGAGCTTCCCTGCACAGCAGCTCTCGACTTCACTTGCGTTCTCTATAATTCTGCAGTAACCCATATTACATGCCAGTTCGCTTTACTTTTGTATTTAAGCCATCCAGCGTATGATACATTCCTAATTATATACACAGTAAAATGATACTGAAAATTACTTTTGGTGTATTTTCATATTTCATAAACCTGTAACTTAAGGGGGACTAATATCAATACAGATTTCCAAGACAGTGCTATGCTGAGCTGATGAAACTCCAACAAGACAAATTAAAGACAGTATCACAACCCCCCTCTGTAATGAATTGTAAAATTTAAAAGCTTAATTTGTTGTATTTAAATCCATTAATTCTGGCAAATGTTTACAACTTATGTCATCATACAGTGTATACAGTGAGCATAGACACAAAATGTGTTTCATCCACAGCATAACTTAATCCTTCTCTTAAACAGAATGAACAAAATCTAAGTTGTCTCTCAATTATTACTGCGTTGACTTTGTTCAATATTAAACCTGTGACGATAGGTGCAAAATTTGCCAAGTGCTATTCCACTGAAACTATTCAACCCTTTAACATGCTCCGTATCTGGCAATGTTTTAGACAGTGTATAATTTTTCAGCTTACTATTTCAATGCACATCACCTTGCCAGTTTTAAAGTGCGATATCTTTTATTTTTTGATTAATTTGACTCAGAAGGAAGCGAACGTTAGCAATGTCTTTAGAAATTTATAAAAACGGAACACACAATCTATAAAACAACCGTTTATTTTCTTTTTAATCCATGTACTTTTTCATCTTGATTCAGCTTAATGAGCTTAGCATGGCACTATCTTGTATATCAACTGGTATCCATTAACGACAATTTAATCAGGTACTATCTACTATGATTCATATGATGAATACGGTATGGGTTCTTAGCACATTCACTTAAGTCTCTTGCATTGCATATAGGTAATCCTTATAAAAGAAATACAAAATCTAGTTGCATCGTTTAAGTTTTCTTACAATAGTTAATGTCTACAATGCAGAGCCGTAAATCAAGATCGGCATATATCCACTTGATAAAATATGTATATGTGGAATATGGAAGAAACTGTCATTAAGCACAATGCAAAATTTTCGTCAGCACAAAGGTGAGTGGAAAACGGTCAAAAAGGATAAGTTCAGCGAAATTTAGATTTTAAAGCGAGAACTAAGAATATTGCATAATCAGGAATCAGAAGTAAACGAACTACTTAAGCAATTTCGCAGGCCGATTGTCTACATTTCTAAGGGAAATTCAATGTAGAAGTAGTAATGTACCCGTTCATTTACCTTAACTCCTACTCTACCAAATTTTGATTCAGTCAAGAACTTTCCTCGCGAGCAATGTGCCTAAAACCGACGCTGTTAATATGAACTATTAGTGCGGTTTCTGCAGTATTATAGGCATGCTGGTACATGTACCAGGCTAAAAATGATTGGCTTACAAAGGTTATATATCGCGTTTCTCTTATGTGTGAAGCTTATCCTGAATTCGTTATCCTGCATGGGTATTAAAGATACGGTTTCGATTGTAATCTTTCATTTTCTGTGCCAGCCATTGATTCCAAATAGTGGGCAAACAAATGAAAGGCCGCAGTGCATTTATTAAAATACCGCCTCCTTACTTTCAAAATGGCGTCGTTTTCTAACTATTTCTACGAAAGAAGTTTATTTTGTTGCGTATTTGTTCTTTTTAGACAAAGCAGAAAGGCCGCAGTGCATTTATTAAAATACCGCCTCCTTACTTTCAAAATAGCATCGTTTTCTAACTATTTCTACGAAAGAAGTTTATTTTGTTGCGTATTTGTTCTTTTTAGACATAGCAGAAAAAATCAATTATAGATGGCGCATTGAAGATAACGTTGTGATTACTCGTTGTTGGATCTTCATGTTTTTGGTTGAGCAGAGCCTCACAAAACATGAAAATCCAACAACTCGTGATCCCAGTGGTATCCTGAATGGGCCACCCAAACTGGAAAATCTATATTCTGATGTCAAGTCACAACACATAGATGTTTATCCATTTTGGCAATATAAAATAAAATGCGGAAACTGCTGTTTCTATTTCGGCTGACATATAAGGGAATTTATCTGCCTATGATTTACTGTTCAAAAAAAACAAAGGGAGCTATGTCTCTCAAGACGTTTACTCCAACGTTTATTCCTTTGCAAATAATACAATACAATTTAAAGTGATAAAATATGCAAAGGCAATGAGCCAAATGTTGGTTATGTCTGGGGACCATAACTGAACTTTCAAAAGGAAATCGTGGGACAGCTGGAGATATGAATTAAGAACATTGTCTGTTTCCAAAGCTTTCGAAACTCCGTACTTGACTACCATATTCTAAAATAGGCCTGATGAAAGAAGTATAAATAATTTCCAGTGTTCTCCAATCCAATGTGAATTTCAAACTGTTCATAATATTAATCAATTTGGTTGATTTGTTAGATATGTCAGCAATATGGTCTGACTATCTTAAATCAGAGCGCAATGTAACTCCAAGATTATGTTGAGCTACATCTTGCAAAACATGACCTTGAAATAGGATTGGGGGATGAATAAGTGTTTTAGCCTGTAGAGAAATGAGCATTGAATCTGTTTCAAAGCATTAAGCGTGACAAGCCAATCTTTGGGCCATTGGTCAATATCTGAAAGATCTGTGTTCACAGTTCGAGCCGCAGTGACAGGGGTATCAAGAGTCAAATAGAGAGAGGCATCATCAGCAAACATTTTTATGTTAGAACGGACAACGTTAACAATATCATTTATGAAGATCAGAAACATAAGAGGACCGAGAACAGAACCTTGCGGCACACCAGCACAAATTTTACCCTAGCTGGAAGACTGACCGTTAATGACCACACGTTGATAACGATTATGTAAATAGTCTGTAAACCAAGCAAGAAGATCTCCCATTATACCGGTTTTCCTTAATTTGTGCAATAAGCCGGGATGGCAAACTTTATCAAATGCCTTACTTATATCTAGAAAAAAATCACCAGGGATGAGACCTGATTGGTGAGTAGATATGACAGTGTTATCTCTTAAGAAATTGAAAACATTCTTAAACACCTTTCCCGTACAACTAAGTAGTGGCACAGGCCTGTAGTTGTTACATAAATTATAAGGGCCTTTCTTATGAAGGGGAGAAACGTTTGCTTGTTTCCAAGCTACAGGGATTTTTTTTTAACTAGAGAAAGGTTGAATAATTTGTGAGTGATGGAGAGATAGCAGGTGCGGCTTCTTTAAGAAGCTTTGCGCTCATCCCATCAGGACCAGAAGCTTTGCTTGTATCAACACTTAAAAGTATATCTAGGACTGTTTCCGTTACAGTTATCGAATCAATGATGGGCACTTGAGGGTCGGTAATTTCTGGTAATGATGCTGAGGAAGAATCGACTTTAGATTGTTCAGGAAAAAATGAGTTGAATATTTCAGCTTTGGACAAACTATCTGGTATGTGTTTCCCATTGTGAATTAGAGAAGGAACGGTTGTAGAATGATTATTATTCATGAAGTGTTTTACAGTGTCACCAGCATTTAGTTGATCAAGAGGAATAGTTCAGATAGGCGCGCAATTTAATTTTGTGTTCATCCTCAGCAATTTTCAATTGTTCTTGATAGTGATTCCGTGATTCACAAAAAGAATTCCATAAACCAGGTTCAAAATTTCTACTCTTTGCTTTATCGTATTTTCTTTTGACGCGACGTTTAAGTGACCTTAGGAGGGAATTGTACCATGGTAAACCAGACGGTCTAATTTCAACACGTTTGTTTGGAATACAGTGTATAGCGGCTTCCATAAATAACTTTGGCCAGGTATTACAGCATTCGTCAATATCGTTGGAGACAAAGCACGTAGTCCAATCAACCTCGCTAAGATAGGTTTGGAATTTCTCGAAGCCTGCATTACTATAGTCCCATAATTGACGTTTAAAAACATGATCTTTCTTTCGACGAAACAATAGATTAGCTGCCACGACACAATGGTCACAATTTGAGATAGAGGGAAGCACACGAGTTTCACGTACATGGTTGGGAATATTTGAAAGTATTTGGTCGAGATAGGTTGTTGAGTGATCGGTAATGCGAATATGTTCCTCTACATGCAAAATTAAACAATTCGTTCTGGAGAATTGATCAAGTTTGAAGCCTGATTGCGTTGCGGAGTCCGAATTTAAATCGCCACTTAAAACTACATTTCTTACAACCGTGCTATTTGCTAAATCAAAACTTTCCTGAAGTTTGCCCCAGAAGGCAACTGACGAATAAGGTGGTCTGTAAACAACGCCAAATAAAAACTTATTATTGTGAAGTCTTATCTCTCTCCACAAGAGCTCTATGTCAGGTAACTCGAGATCATTTCGTCGAGGTACATGTGAGGATTTCGAAACGTAGAGAGCAACTCCCCCACCCAGATTGTTGGGGCGGTCTCGTCAGAGAATCTCATGGTAGCCAGCTATAGCAAGATAGACAGTAGAGAGAGGAAGGTTTCAGAAAGGGAGATTATATCAAAATCACGTGTAAGTTCTGAGCGAATGTGTCTAATTTTGTCTGCTGAAAGACTTCGAACATTAAAATGACAAAATGAAGTGTCAGATAAATGCTGCACAGGGCCAGGATTTAGGTGGACATCGTCAGATAAAGTATTAACAAGGGACTTAATGCTATGATATAATTGATTCTAAGCTTGCGTCGGTACATGACGACATGTAAAAGATAGAACAAAAGTAATGTGCGTTTTTTTACTGCAAGACTCAAATTAAGGGTGCTCACAGTGAGAAAAAAGTAAATAGACATATAACCGCTGAGGTACATAAGTGGAAAGGTTTGTTTTTCTAACATAAAAACAGTGTCGTAAATGCTATATATGTAAGGAACAGATAAACAGTCCCACATAATATAATGTAGATACTTGCACATTATCTTGCATGTGTAGCAGATGACTGTCAATATACTATTCAGTCTAATTACCCATGTCAGCTCGAAACACGTGCAGTAAACAAGCACAATATTTGCAATGAATATTGATCTACAATATATATGCACATTGAAAACAGTGGAAGAGATGTAAATAAGGATACAGTTTTCAGCATAGATCCAATTGAAGCAACATAATGTGCAAATTAAAACTGGAATGTAAATAAAGATTGCTCCAGTACTTAGACATGCAAAATAACCGTAACATTGTGATGTTGACACTTTTGCTGCCCAAGCAGCAAAGAATAATATTTCAAGTGTGACTATATAAACGTGTCTGAGTAACACAACGACATAAGAGCAGAACATGTTTAGCAAGTAGTCAAAATAGCTCACGTGCTCGATCTTGAAATAGATTATGTATTCTTTACCAAAAGAAAAGCAATTTCATAGATTATATAATATGGAAACAAGTCAGCCCCCACAGATAAAGGATCCACGTATAACACAAAAACACAAAAGCAAAATACACCCCCCCCCAAAAAAAAAAAAAAAAAAAAATAGCAAACATACTGGCATGTGCTAATTTACACGTGAACCTCGGCAAATCCCTGGGTAACATCACGGAGGTTCTTTTGAAACTTATCTTTTACATGCCACAGTCAGTAGATAGATACCTGAGTAAATAATCAGTTTTAGAAAGTTGAAAGGAGAAGCTAAGTAACTAATTAATTTACTGACTAATTAACTAACTACTAAATAAATGAAAAAAATAAATAAACAAATATATAAATGAATATAATGTAGTCACAGGTGTTTTAGCCTAACATACAGTAAATAATGCAAGTCAGTAATTCAGTAAATGATCCTTATTTAGGACCTATAGTTCATGTAGTTAGCAATATCCTTCGACACAATAACATGCCATTTTAAGAACCACACACGTTTCACCAAAGACTTTGCATGACACCCATCGTACAGTGTCCCCTGATTAATAGTTATGCGCTTTCTGTAGCCGCCATTTTTCTTTTTCTTTTTGCTGTTTCTGATCACTTCAGAATGCCAAAAACAGGTGTGAGGTCGCGTTGGTAAATTTGGTTGGTTGCAGTTTAAAATGTACAGTTGATTATTTAGGGCAATCATGTCTTCAACATGACGGTGTTGTTAGGCATCGCTCTGAATGTCGTCTGCATGGCCTTGATACTTTATGTTCTTTATAAGGTGCTCTGGAGGTATTGTCACAAAAGTAGCCATGCTGTTTGGCCTTTCATTATATATTGTTGGACGCAAGTTCAAAAGACCTTCGAGCGCTTTGTCTGTATTGAGGCCCAATTACACAGGAGAGCGCTAAGGGAGCGGTAACGGAAAACCGCGAGTTAAAATAATTAAGATACCTGTTTCCCTTAGATATAATTACACTAACAGCGAACGGTAAAGCGATACAGCGCTTAACCGCTCTAAAGAGAAATCCAACGATTTTTGGTAGGCATCATCTCCACGTGTCGAGAGAGAAATCTTTGCTGCCAACATGGTCATCATGAAAAACATGATTTTGAAAGTGTAAAAATATCGTTGATTATACGACTCAACGGTTGAAAGGCATAAAGATGCCAAAAAGAAGCAGGCTATGTGAAAACTCGTTGGTTCAAAGGTGGACATGTCAGGAAATGTTTGCGGTGTGCACTAAAGTCCCAAATACACGTGTAGTATAGTGAACATGTGGCCCACATAGATCGGAATTTGGGTCGTGAAATAATCTGAGTCCGATCTAATTTCAGTCGGCACATATAGAAGAATGACCTATTATTTTAAACATTTAGTTTGTATTGCATTGCCTAAATCAATAGTCAGTCTTTCAGAAGGCTATTCACACACAAATATATGGGCTATGCAACTTTGAAGTACAACCTTGTAATTTCGCGCGATGTACTGCTCTCAGTGTAATTTTAAAAATCCGCGTGGAAATACAGGTATCCACTACCCGCTTTCCGTCACCGCTCTTCTGTGTAATTGCGCCTTTAAGGTGGCACAAACTGTAAGTTTAACCATGGTGGTTTTTCAGCAGAACATCGTCAATACCAGCAGCGATTTTAACAATTAATACAGCATGAGAGGGGATCTTACCACTCTTCAGAAACTTAATTGTTTTAGCTCTTAAGCTGGCTGTCGTTCCACCCCTTTTTATGACATAGTGGACTGTATACCGAATAGGGAAACCCACATTGAACTTGTTGAATGAAAGCGCGCTGGGATCCGCGATCAATCCGCGATCAATAGAGCAATTCACTCTTATGTTTGTCTGACTGGCCGACTTAAACTTAAATGGCACAAGGAGCAATCTTGTGCGCTGCTTAAAATATCTGCAACGCACACAATACTTAGTTTTGTTCTGCTTTGGTTGTTTCTTTTTTGTTTGTTTGTTTGTTTTTTTTCTGCTATTTTCCCCTAGAATTTAATTTGGGGAGTATTATAACCCATTATCTAAGTGTCATATTTAATGTAAATAGGAGCCCTTTGTGATTTGTTTTTTATACACAGATACAACCTACTGAGGCCGTTGAGACTGAGTATTTTTGTTTCTATTTAGTATTTTCATCTAAAAGGTCCTGAATAACAGATATTCGTAAGGTACTTAGGTAAATCCATCACAGCCAACAAGTGGTTTAGACATATGCGCAATTTGAACCACATGGTAGTTTTAAACTACTGTCCGTGTCAGTTAGGACGGCACTAGTTTTTTGTTAAGTGCATGTTTTCCCAAGACCCGCGATGCGTGTGTCTGTTAGTGAGACCGATAGATCTCCCCCCTGCACCCCAGAGCGACGTAAAATGATATACATTATACAACTTATCAAAATTAAAGCGAAATTCTACCGAATGGTATCCGAGAAAATGTTTCTTTTCTCTCCTTTTCTCTCCTTGTAGTCTTGAAAGACGTACTTAAAACAGAATAGCCCGCTGTGGAGAGAAAACCAGCTGTGTTGGGAAATGTTACATTTTGGTGCTGCAGCTAGATTTTTGTATTGGATTTAGGGGGCATAGAGCTATACCCTATAGGACGCCTAAATACCCATAATCGCTACTCTCGCTCATCCGTGTCAACTATACTTTTTTTCTTCCTTTTTCTTTCTTGTTGTTCTTTTTTTGGGGGGGGGAACATACTTTCCATGGTCATAAGTTTTACTCATATGAAGACTTTGTATCTCGTTATAACGTCATTTAAATGTAATTATAACGACTTTTATTCCGATAATTTGACTTTCCTGTCATCGTAACGACGTTTTATCTCGCTATGCGGCTTTCCGTAGCGATATAAAAGTTGTTATGACGAGATATGAAGCTGTTAAAGTGTTTTTTTTTTTTTCACAAATAAATGTTATGTTGAAGCGTAGAAGCCACCATATATCATAGATTATCACATAACGTCTGTAATCAGTTTAACATCAAAGAGCTGTGTGTATTCCATAACTGGTGTAAAGGAGAACTGAATTCTTTCTTTCTTTTTCAAAGATAAACGATAAACGCTAGTGGTAATAATAATCTTAAGAATACATACCATATTATACTATAAACATATTTATGTCACCTGGATTGCCTAAGTAGTACAAATTACTGATCTGGAGCCGCTCTGTATATAAACAACACAACACAAGATATATGTTATAATGTACAGGACATGTAACATCGAAAGATAATTGATAAACCAGAAGCATACAGTCTTACATGTCAGTTGTAGTAGAAGCATATATTATTGAGTTTTATGCATAATATAAGATACACAAATAGCCCATTCTTTACAGGTTATATTAATTTGAGATGTATATAATAAACCAGAATTCAAAAGTGAAACCTCTGAGTGTCAATTATGACTCTTTGCAAGATTAAAAAAAAAATGTTTATTATTATCAAATGTAAAGTCTGTGTTGCCATATGACATAATTTATAGCGCTAGTATCGATGCTAGTATCGGCGGCAAAAAGTCATATATCACATGATATATTATCTGCAATGTCGCTTACAGATACAACAAATAAAAGGGGCCCAAAGGTAGGTACTTGGGGAACTCCTGCTTCCACAGGAAGCCATTTGAGCAGTGGCTCTGGAAGACCATCCGTTCCCGGCGATATGAAAAATAACTATGTACCCAATGTACTATTTATGTTTCAGCCAACCCCATTGACGTAGCTTAAACTATGGACTGTCATGCCGATCGCTGTCAAAGGCCTTTGAGACATCTAAAAATACTGTTAGAGCTTCATTGTGGTTTTCTAAACCGTTATGAATATTGGGAAGTAGGTTTATTAGCTGACTTATAGTCGAGTCATTTTGCTTGAATCCTGATTTTATGGACTTTGGACGGTATTGACCAACTAAATGATGATACAATTGATTAAACGCGACACGCTCTAATACTATGGACACATTCCATATCAAGAAAATTGGAGGGTAATAAGTTATGTTTTGTGGGTCGGGCATGTTGAAAACTGGACAAAGAATTGACTTTTTCAAGCAATCAGAAAATGAAAATGATTGCATTGAAAAATTAAAAAGTTTAAGTAATGGGTAGCTGTTTCAAGTTGCCACATGTTAAAAAAGGAAGTTACAAATAGCACCCTGACCAGTAGCAGAGCTCGTTCTGAGGAAAAGAAGAACACATTCTCAGTGAATATTTATAAACGTTTTGAGCCTCTCAGTAGTACAATAACAAAAAACAGATAGAGTAAAGGTATCAGCAGCATCAAGCTTGCTCTGACCGGCAAAGTGCTAATCACAAATGTTAGCTTTCGCTATGTCATTCGATACGTATGTATGTAAGCCTTTATTTTACCAGATATTACACTATTCAGCAGATGCTGGTTTTCAAAGTGACTCTGTAATATAGGGTGCATGGTTGGTAGAGCTGCAACACACTCGTGTTTCACTTCTGCAACCCGCCTTAGATTCACGGCCAGGGAAGCAAGTTGAAAGAGCTTCTACCACTCTGACTCTGTGTGGTGTTTTTCTGCAAGTTTTTCGGCTTCCGCCTCGAAACAATTGGGTAGGAAAAAATACACAAACATCCGTGCCATGTAGAGTGATTAATATAGGCTAGGCCTGCTTCGCAATGCAGGTAAAAGATATAGGTCTATACTCTTGAAAGTGACTCTGGCATATAACAAGTAGACAAACAGAACGTAGACGAAACATAAATATGTAAAAAGAATGAAGAGATTTAAAAGCACATTTTTCTGTTGGCAATGCCCTTACGATAATGCAATATCTAAAAGCACTAAAACAGGTCTCTGCTT
Organism: Hermodice carunculata; assembly: GCA_964020975.1. Taxonomy (NCBI): domain Eukaryota; kingdom Metazoa; phylum Annelida; class Polychaeta; order Eunicida; family Amphinomidae; genus Hermodice; species Hermodice carunculata. The sequence continues at coordinate 58,159,344 of OZ026618.1, read as the reverse complement.
AAGTTACAGGTTTAACTGTCCCTTTGAGTCCCTATGTGTTTTGCCAGTGAAAGCTTAAAACAATTTACAGTTTTGGCATTTCAGACTGTTGCCGCTAGAGTGTTCCAGTGGTCAGCTCCTTTGTATTTAAATGTTCTTTTAAGGCTATTTGTCTTTGGACTACACATTACACTTTCACAGTTTGTGACTGACAGCGAGTCATGTTGATGTGCAACTCTTTGTAACTACTGTATTATGTAGTTATGTGCACTGCCATTTAGACATTTAAATATTGTGGCACCTTAACTACCTGTTGCACGTTCATAGATGGTGTGCCAGTCCAACGATTTCATGAAGTCACATGAGTGGGAAATATCCCCCCCCCAACAGCATAAAGTTTGTTTCATTGATGTTAAGATGAAGTCTGTTTGTGTTGAACCAATATTGAACACATGTCAAGTCACCTTGAAGATTCGACCGAATTTTTTCTACTGATTCGTTGATACTCATCAGCCCTGTGTCGTCGGCATATGGTACTAATTGGCATCTGGATATAATATGTGTATATCACTCACATAAAGAACAAACCATAATTGGCCGAGTATGGAGCCCAGATGGACTCCGCACTATATTTTCTGTTTATCATACGTCTCACCATTCACATGTACACACTGTTTGCGTCCTCGAAGATAAATGTTGAAGCATTCTAGTTCCGTGTTTTGAATTCTAATGTTGTTCATTTTTTTTAAGAAGGCAGTTGACATCCACAGTATCGAACGCCTTCTTCAGCTCGAGGTTTACCACTCCAATAAGTCTACGACTGCCCATGTTTGATAAAATGTAATCAGTTGTATTTCTTAATATTGTGCGGGTAGAATGATTTAGCTGAAAACCAGATGCTCCAGGCAGGTCAGACCATTTTGTTTCATTTATTTTTCAAGTTGTTCATGGGCAGCTTTTTCAAAACAAAAAAAAAAAAACTTAGATAGGAAGGATAGATATTGGTCAGAAGTTTGAAATATCATGCCGGGAGCCAGCTTTAAAAAATTGCGCATACTGTTGCTTGCTTCCATTCTATAGGCAGTGTGTCGCAGTGAAGGGAACAGTTTATTATAAGGCTTTAGCGGTTAAACCACAATATGACTTTATTTTATTTTATTTTATTTTATTTTATTTTATTTTATTTTATTTTATTTTATTTTATTTTATTTTTCTTTTTTTTTTAGTAGTAGTCTAGGGTGAATGTTATTTTCCACACTGGAGTGTGTACCTTGTAGGTAGCTTGACGGGATTGAACATAAATTTAAAGTTATAGTTATGTGACTAAATGTATTTCGTAAAGTCTGAGTGTTCTGTGGTAGTAAATCTGCAAGTCTACTACCTGTGATGGTAAAGAAATGGTTGACGCAACGTGCAATGTCTTCACGGGTACTGTGAGTGTCATTTCCGTCACGTTATAATAGCATAATTTTATAATTTTGTTGCAGCCAGTCTGATAACTTTCAGCATATCTGCATTACCGGTCTCAACTGCTGTTTTCTTTATATCATCACGTTTCTCCTTCATGAGCTGTAATTGACCAGTCATCCAGGGCCGTTAATGCTCTTTTACTCATTTTGTAAGACTGGTGCATGTTGATTGGCAATGTCAGTAAATAAGCTGTGAAAACCATCCCATTAGTCTTGGGGGTCATCCGAGCACAGACCAGGGAATACCTTCGATTTATTTGCAGAAATCTGAGATATGATAGTGTTTATCATTACAAATCCATGTGTCTTGATGAGGGGCTTTGGAAATGTGAGCTGTTTACGCCACAAATGCCATAGAGTGGTCACTGATTCTATAGTGAATAACTCTTATTTGTACATTTCACTCAGGTTAAGACGTGAAATAACATTTTCATTTTCAATAATATATGTATACATACATACATACATATATATATATATATATATATATATATATATATATATATATATATATATATATATATATATATATATATATATATATATATATATATATATATATATATATATATATATATATATATATATATATATATATATATATATATATATATATATATATATATATATATATATATATATATACATATTGTTTTTGGGGGGGTAAATTTTGTTTACTTGAATCTTCTTTCAGTCTTGAAAAATAAGACTTGATAGCAAATTTATTAGAATCGCAGTTATTTTACGGAATTCCTATAGATTTGATAATATACATTGTATTTAGTTAGTTTGTGGCCCCTCCATGAACTATCTGTATTCTCCTCATTCTTTTAATAAGAAAATCCATCGAAGGCTCACTATTTTGGTCTCACACATATTTCTTTCCGTGGAATATATTCGTTGGTAATACAGAGGAGCAGATCAGTCCAATAGGTTACAATATCATCAATACTGTTGAAAGTACAGAAGCAAGTACCCCATGGAGGATACAATGGTGATGCATTGAGTTCTTTAAAATTTAAAGGTCCGTTACGGGGCGCTTGGGTGGACAATTGCGCATTACAGGTACATGTAAGGTACGAATATAGTATTTAACAGAACTGTCGGATGTAGAGACTGGATGTGTCGTTCCGCTGTTGATGATAAAACCAGGAGAGGCAGTTATCAGTAAATCTAATAGACTTTGAGTGTATTCAGTGGATCTTGTATGTTCATTTATTAGTTGGAACGGATAACCTTGGGAGTTTTGATTATTTTGTTTTACCCAGTTTACTGTCGGTAAGTCGCTACTGCCAGTCTGTACATATATTGTTGATGTCAGCCATTATGATAGGGGCACGGGATGCTTTCTAGTGCAAGAGAAATCGAAATCTGAAAGCTGATCACGGCATTCTGCTGTTTGGCCTGGCGGTCGCTAATAGGTGCCGACAAGGAAACTACCTCGTCAGTTTTTACCTTTCATAAATGATTTTTCAACATTATCATGTCCACACTCCTCGCAATGAGTTAAAGGGGTGAACCCCGCTCATACTGCATAACACCTCCACCTGCACCCGATACCCTGTCTTTGCGGGGGGTGGGTGGGTGGGAGGGAGATGTAGCTGTCTAATAAGTGAAGATCGTTTGGATAGTCATTGCCAAGCCATGGCCCCAATATATCAATATACTCATTTTGCTATAGGAATTGAATATCGTCTAACTTCCCGTCACTTTCAATACATCTAATGTTGGATGGCCTATTCTAAATTGCTTTGTGTCAGATGGTCCGGTGTTTTGATGGACATCGATTGCAGTCAGGAGGTGCCATATCACGGGCAGACAAATGTGACGTGAGCATTGGAAAACATTTAACATGAACAATAAATAAATTAAAGGGATACCACTTTAAATTATGAATTGAAGACAAACACACTTCTATCTTAAGTATGTCTTCTCGCAACCTGAAAATACCAATAACTAACATGTGATGAGCATAATGACAACCCTTGGGGTAACTCTGAGGACCAAATTTCTGTATAAATCATGCAAGCTATTATACTGTTTAACACATAAACTGATTTTTACTTACCGTGGTAAGGATAATCGAGTACTTTCCAGGAACATGTATATGGACACAAAGAAGGTGAAGTACAAAATATTCAAAAGTAGGTACTTTTTTTTACAACAATTGGAGTTGACGGGGAATTATTATAATCATTCTCACAATAATACGGTATTCCATAAAAAGGGAATATAATTCATATACTGATACACATGAACTAGTAATACACCATGAAAAAAAAACAATAGAAAATTCATGGGATACCAGGTGAGATTCGATTATATGTGAGAGTGTGTATCGTGAAGCACATATACTCTTGCTAACCATGCTCCGATCTCAGAATAGTAGAAATGTATTATAGCAATAGACAGTACCTAACCTACTGGTTAGCATATTTATGGTACTGTGCCTCACAAATTTCCCTGGGTTAGTAAAAAGGTGAATATCTAAACTGCAGTAAGCACTAAGTATATTACAAAAGTGACTGACACCAGACATCAATTTCAGTTTAGAATAAACGGGTCTAAAGAATCAAAGAAGAAAAAACTGCTGCACATATGTAGTTGTCCATGGAAGCTCCAATATGTTTTGCAGGGAAAGGGCTGAGATGTAAGATTTATGCAAGAAATATAAGGTCTATTCCTACTTAATTTTTACTGTCAAAGGAAAATAAACTGTAGTGATAGGGCCATGATATGCAATTATGGTTCCAAATATGAACAAAGCATAGTTCCTACGTTAAGGTCTTTCATAGCTGAATCGATAGACAAAACGTTCTTGATGACAGTGTGAGGGTTGCAGTTTATTGCTTCATTTTATACCAAGTGGGTAAAGACAATGATGCTTGTTTTCTCTTTGCAATTAACGATTCTAGCGTAGGAAGCACACAATCCTGCGCTAATGTTTTAATTAACATTAATTTTGTGTCACCATGAAGCATCCTTGTTGCACAAATTTCACCGTTGAACTCCCGCTGACTCTCCGTTTGACTTTGTTTGATATGCTCTCCACATCATGGATTGCTGAGTAACCCATCGTTAATGTAGCTCATGGTGTGTCAACTTGTCTTGTCTATACAGTGCCTTGCTGGGTGCAGGATGAGGTGTGGCGAAGTATCCAGCGGTATTCCATTACGGCACTTCCTCGGCTGACAATGACTTCATTACAACGCTCTACTTCCAAATATATATATATATATATATATATATATATATATATATATATATATATATATATATATATATATATATATATATATATATATATATATATATATATATATACATATAAACGAAATTCCGATATGGTATTCTGCGGTTCCAAATGAACTGAGTGCATTTGTAGGCAATGTTCAGGATTTTCATTTATTGTTTTGAACCTTGTAGCTCTTTTGTCATGAATGGTTAAAATGCTTTTGAAGTCCACTTAGAGATGATCAGGTATATAATCACATAAAGGAGGAAAACAACCTTACTTGAACCAAACGATTTCTAGTTAATTGAGCTTTGCAGACAAAAGAAGCTACATTCTTCCTTTATTTAAAGTTTTTCGTGCTCAGAAGCATAGTTATTAAGCTGAGGCTTACATGTGCTGTACATTTAACAAATTAGCTTTATGACCATCGTGCGTCCTAGCAAAGAATACAGAGGCAATTTTCTTCGCTCTTTGGACGCATTATTGGCCACATTGTTTGCCGCAGTATAATATGGTGGTGACTGTACAGCCAAGACGTTTTCATTTTGCTTAAACATATTGACTCTTTCGGTTCCAACGGCGAGTTCAGTCGAACAACTCTGCTCTGATTTAAAAAAAAAAAATCATTGAATTAACAGCATGTCTGTAGCTACTGAAAATACAATGGTTGAGGTCAACTGCTTTCCTTGGCTTCCTTTGTGCACGTTGCGTAATGATGAAAGCTGTTGACCTTGTCCTTTTGACACGAAAAGAGTTAACGCAAAGCAATTTTTCATCCGGAACCACATATCGATTACTTTGATAAATAAATTTTACTCCTGTCGAAAAATTGACCGCAGCCCTAAAATAAGCTGCAGTCGTCAGGTTTGTAAACATCGCCATGTATCCCAGTTTGAGAAAAGCAGGATGTTGTTTCAGTTCTTTGTGATATTCAGTTCCCTTTCAAATTTGAATGCCCAAATAATAATGATGGTAACGAAAATGACGATGGGGATGATCATCATCATAATCATCATTATACTAATGATGATTCACTTTTTGAAAAGAGGCTACAGTTTAATATATATATATATTATTTATATGCATGTAGGTAGGTACACTGTAGCTAGGTAGGTAGGTATGTAGGTAGGTACATTGGTAGGTAGGTGGCTAGGTAGGTAGATAGATGGGTGGATGGATGTATAAATGGATACATGGATAAACAGAAAGACAGACAAACCGACAAACAGACACACATACAGACATGCTGATAGATAGATAGATAGATAGATAGATAGATAGATAGATAGATAGATAGATAGATAGATAGATAGAGATAGGTAGGTAGGTAGGTAGATGGATACATAGATAGATCGATCGATCGATCGATAGATAGATAGATAGATAGATAGATAGATAGATAGATAGATAGATAGATAGATAGATAGATAGACAGATAGACATAAAGACAGACAGACAGACAGACTGACTGACTGACTGACTGACTGACTGATTGATTGGTTGATTGATTGATTGATTAATTCATACATGCATTCATTCATTAAAAACAAAAACAAATGCAAAGTATGGGTTTTAATGAAAGCTCTAAACGTATATTAGAGTCACTTGTGACAAAAGTCTCAATATCAATACATTTTTTGCAGGCGCTTACAATGCAAAAAAAAAAAAAATGGTGCTGTTTACATAAAATGCTAAACGGCTGGTGCTTAAACATGGTAAATCATGTAGGTCATGGACGTAGAAATTCAAATGGTGGTACCGAAATGAATTGTGGCTTGCGCATTGCGATTCCTTTAGTCTGCATCGTTTGTCAACAGTACAGTGGTGTTAAAATGTGTATTTGGTGTATTAACAATTTTTGTACCTAGATGTAATGGCTGGAATTTGGCTCCGACATGATTTGGGCATGTTACCATATTGTTTGAAAAGTGGATCTGAATATGATGATGAAGGAACATCAATTATCATCATATGGTCCATTTTATGTGGACTTGGGTAGGTTCTGCGAATGTGTAGTTATTGTTTCGGAATTGCACTAATGTACACATGGTTGACTGAAGCTTTTACAGAAGGCTGCTATGATCTGCTCGGATGTCAGGATACATTTTTACTCCCCGTAAATATGGCTGATGGACTCCATTTAACTCTTTCACGTTTTTAACTAGGTTAACAACTTTCCTCAGCATACTTTGGGCTCACTGCTCCGAAAGTGTACTGAGGAAAACTGTTGACCTCGACTGTTATATTCTGTGGAACTACAGAAATGCTGGTACGTGGATGAAAGGTCTTTTCGCAAGGAATGTCAGTCTAGAATCCGTATTTTAATTATAAGCATCGGCGCTTATGTTGTTCAACTTTAGTCGTGGTTTGTACTGAATGTGTTAATTTCGTACTTCCGGAACCTGTGTGTTCGCCCAATTAAGGTGTGTCAAAATATCCTGAGAGCAGTGAAGAATTAAAAGCCCACTCCTACGAAGTTCAGAAGGTACCTTACTGCACCGCTGCACCCACAGCAGTAAAAAACCTTGACGCATAGGTTCCATTTACGTACACCAGATTCTAGATTACTCTTCCGTTTTCTTTCTTTATTTCATTTTTTTTTTATTTTGACAAATCAACATACGCGAAACTGAGGCTGTGCGAAAAAAAGAAAAAAGGACCAGAATTCGTTTATCATTAGCCCTACCTAATATTTTTTCGTATTTCAAATTAATAAGATATAGTTATAGGATTTTTTTTTTTTTTCATTTTTGTATTCCATGTGTGCTTCCTAATAATACGTGCGAGCATTACTTTGTTGCATGTTGGTGATGTCCTCCCAGAGTTCAGACAACAAGAATTGTACTTTCTGCACAACATTTAATTCCCTGTGAGACCCATATGTCAAAGAAAATTGTTTAACTAATGAGATTTACAACAACCAGGGTCTACCTCAACGTTGCAACTTTAATGACGTACCAGATGGTTTCCAGCAACCAAAGACCAAAGCTGGGCAAATGAAAGAAATTATCATAAGTGAACATGACTGAATAGGTTAAAGACGACGGAATAAATTAAAGATGTTATATACTTCCTGACTGTTGTTTGAAGTAATTTGTATGAGCCTTTTGCAGAGTTTTACTCTCCCAGTGCATGTTTCACTGTCCCAGCACATAAGCTCCACTGAGTCTACCGCTTTCCTGGGATCAGTTTTGGGTGCATTGTGAGAGTCCTCCAGTGTTTAGCTGTTTCAGCTGTTTTCCTCTGCAAGCGTTGGGCCCAGTTACAAACTAACGTTACTTTTATATTTTTCAAAATTAAGGCTTTGTTGAATCAACACCTTTCTTCGGAACTCTTTGGGGGGGGGGGGGGGGGGGCATGAGGTCAAGGCCTGCAAAAAAAAAAAGGGGGGGGGGGGCCCTGGATTATACTTATTGCCACTGCTCTGTGATGATAACTCCTGGCATGCTATTACTTGGACGAAAGGTTTACGAAGAATACGAAGCCCGTATATTTCTCTCAATTCAGGTAGCACCGACCTTTTGTCAAAACTGGAACTGGAAAAGATATGGTGCTGAAGCCGTCTTTTGTTACTCATCCCAGTCATCCCGTTATGTATGTTTTATGACCTCAGAACGACCGGGTCTCAAACTAGCGTTTAAATCACTACGCCCCGCCCCCCAGCACCTCCGTTAAAATTATCCTTATCCACTAAGAAAATAAAGCGTGAAAGCCAGTTTGCAACAGAAATATAGGGAAAATTTCCGTAAAAAATAGTATCGTACACAGACACATACACACAAGACCTTCACGGACTTTATTTAGTGTGCACAGAACAGTGATCGGTCTAAAATTTGTTTCTGTCTGATTTGTTTTCAAATGGAAATGCGCATGACTTTGCCAGTTTTCCCATGTACCTCTGGTACAAAATACACTACAGCTTTTACATTGGTGAGCCGCCTTGCTACCAAAATCAAGTGCTAACATTTAAGGATTCTAAATGATCCACGACCCATAAAAGTGAATTTCGTTTGAGTAGGTCTAACTAGAATTTTCAGATTTTCCCGTCACACCGTATTTTAATTTCATCAACCACGGCAGTGAATCGTGTTCATTTTGCTCTCCTTTGGGCCATACTTTATTGTGCGCTTTTAAACCTGTCATCATTGTCATGTTTGGTGCATAGCGATCATAATTTGCTTTCTCGATCGCGTCACTAATTATCGGTTTTGTTAATTTCAAATGGCTTATTAACAACATTGGTTTGACGAAAACTCACACAAAAAGTGTATTTGAGTATTACAGCTATGTGGAGATATTGCATTTGACCAGGAAAGATCTTATTCCAAATTAAGCATAACACCGTCAGAATACGCAACCATTACCAAAGCCTTCAATTTTTGTGCCCACCCCCTGCCCACCCCCTTTGTCAGAATCTGACCCAACTATTTTAATCTAGGGATGCTCTTTGTTAATCAGTGAGTGGGGAGCACGTCTGTTTGAATTGAAAGGTAGGTCATATCCATAAGGTAGTCGAGCTTTCATGAAAGGCAAAATGCATATCTGAAGATTCTGCACTTTGCCTTAGTTCAGCACTACATGTGTTTATGTCGCTTTCTGTTCATTAATCGAGAATTTTTTTTCCAAAATGACCACCTTTACAAAGGTAAGGCACGGTAATTGGGGTCTACAGGTCGTAAAGACAACATGCAGAAACTCAGATACTGCACTGACCCTTAATGTAACAACAACACACGCACACACACACACACACACATACACACACACACACACACATATATATATATATATATATATATACATATATATACCTCTGAACCAGTATGTACCCTTTACACACACACACACACACACATATATATATATATATATATATATATATGTGTGTGTGTGTGTGTGTGTGTGTGTGTGCGTATGTGTGTGTGTGTGTGTGTGTGTGTGTGTGTGTGTGTGTGTGTGTGTGTGTGTGTAAAGGGTACATACTGGTTCAGGGGTACGTCAAATTGTTCTTACCTGAGCTTGTACTATACAAATTTAGTAATTATGTTTGTTTTGACAGGTATACTTCTTTTATAATGAAGCTCAGCATTTATAAGCAAACCTTCACGCATACAGCTCATTCACCATTTGCCACATTCATATTTAACCTTTATTATGTGGTTTGTTTTTGCTGAATATTTAGCTTAGACAAGGAGCCGCTACTCAGAGAGACATATCCGGGTATAGGATCCGAAACATGTTCTGAGCAGTTACCCGTATTTGGGCTTATACAGCCTATATCAATATTCAACAGAAGAATGGGCGCAATATGGACAATAGTACTTCCATTTGTATATTGGTCAGACAGTGACAGGTCAGCTTATGGAGAGTGAAGAGTTTGGACAGTGAAACAGGGTAATGACAACTTAAAAGTGGTTATGGGCACAAAGACACAAATACTATATATATATATATATATATATATATATATATATATATATATATATATATATATATATATATATATATATATATATATAACATGTGGCAGGACAAATCTGGACTATGAACTCAGTCCGGATCTGTCCAGTAACATAACTCAAAAACTATTCACAATAATTGTCTAATATCTATCATGTAAACATCTCTGGTCCTTACCATCTTATAAGTATAAGAAAAAAATCCAGTAATCTATACCTTTTCAGATACCGAAAAAACCATCCCATTGGATCCCACGGGATCATACTGGATATCCCATAGGATGACCTTGTATTCCATGGGATCCCATTGGATCCAATTGGATCACCAGCTTCTGGTCCATCCCATTGGATTATATTTTACACCTACAAATACAATTAAAAGTCATAAGCCATTCACATTCCCTTTATACATCATAGGTCACGGGTTATTGTCCGTGGTGCCAATTTTGTGTAAAAGTTTAGATAACCATAATTCAGACACTAGATTGATTACAGAGATTGTTTTGATATTCAAATCTAGTATGATTTCAGTTTGATACCAGTTTGCCTTCAGATGCTTCCAAATGTTTTTATGGATTTTGTTACTGTCAAAGAAAACACCATCCTTCTTTGTTTGTACATATTCAGTCTCATTCCTTAGGACTGTCCCATTGGATTGTCCCACTGGACCATCCCATTGGATGCAGTGCAGAAATTGCACAAGTGTCAAACTTAGTATAAGTGTCAAATCATATAGTGAACAATAACTAATATACAATCAAACCTTTTAAAATAAGTGTTTTTTTTAAGAAAACACCCATATTTTGTTCATTAGTCGCTATTCATCTCCATCCTACAGGACCATCCCATTGGATGCAGTGCAGAATTTGCACAAGTGCCAAACATAGTATAAGTATCAAATCATATAGTTAATAATAAATATACAATCAAACATTTAAAATGTGTGTTTTTTTCTAAAAAAAACACCCACATTTTGTTCACTAGTCAATATTCATCTCCATCCTACAGGACCATCCCATTGGACTGTCCCATTGGATGCATTGCAGAAAGTGCACAAACATCTTTTACACGTATCAAGCCAAGTGATTCACTACTATTCCAAGTATAATAATGAGTTTTTGTTTTGTTATTTTTTAAGAAAACTCCATATTTTGTTCACTTGTCAATATTCATCTCCATCCTACAGGACCATCTCATTGGACGGTCCCATTGGATGCAATGCTGAAAGTGCATAAATATCTTTTACAAGTATCAAGCCAAGTGATTCACTACTACAGTGGTACCTGCTATTTAAGACCACCCCTACAGCCATCAAAATGTGGTCTCATACTGCAGGTGGTCTTAAATTGAAGGTATATTTAACATGTAAATACAAGAGGGTCTTAAAAAGACATGCGGTCTTAAATTGGAGGTGGTCTTGAGAGCAGGTACCACTGTATTCCAAATACCATGAGTTTTTGTTTTGTTATTTTTTAAGAGAACACCATATTTTGTTCACTAGTCAATATTTAACTCCATCCTACATTGGATGAAAGGCACTTACTTCTTTTTCAGGCATCAATCTGTACAGTTCACTGCTAAAACTATATGTATTCAAATAATTCTAATTCCAAATGGGAGCATGTTGTGTCATTTTCAAAGAATCACCAGGATCTTTTATTACATTTGTAAATACTGAACTTCATCCAATATAACCATCCCATTGGATGAAATTAATACACACTTAACACTGGCATAATCAATTCAGATATTCCAACAAATACAACTCTTGGTCTAGGCTGGCTCCTGGCAGTCGCGTAGGTGATGTGATCTCGTGTGACCCAACAATCAACTGCATGCCAACCAGCAAGATGGATGTGTATACGCTCTTTTCACTGTGTTCTGCATTTTAAAGCCAAAATTTAGCGTTATGCCCGACTCAGCTACAAGAAATGAAACCACCATCATGATCCTACTGGCATACACTATCCATCTTTTCATTTTTAATTGCTGAGTGCGGCGCAAGGAGTTTTAATACATGCAAATTGGCCAACTTTGCATCATTTTGTGCAGAAAAATCGCAAAAACCTTGGCTTTTTATTGGCTGATTTCAATGAAAAACACATCGATGGACCTGCACGGTTCTGATTCAAATGATGAGACTGGTTGTGCACGCATAGATCCCCCCGTTTTTGAACTTGGTACATTAGGACACCAGATGTAAGTGACCAGATACAAGCGGAAGTGGAACCATAGATGGAACAACAAAGGGATGATACTGAACACGCTTTGTAGTTGTCATGCCCAGTTGGCCATAAAATGAATTTGCACTCCCATTGGTAGTCCATCTATAGCACATCCCTGGTCAAACCCAAAAAAGTCCCCGCATAACAGCTAGGGTCTTCATTTAAGGAACTTTCCTTAAATTTGAAATGGCCTATCATTTAAAAATAAGGAAAGTTTCTTAAAGTCACGTTCTGTAGACTTAAGGAACTTTCCTTATACTGGTCTACAATTGAAAAATAAGGAAAGTTCCTTTAAATGGCTAAATCCGATTCACTGTAGATTTCAGAAAGATGTATAGATTTAAGGAACTTTCCCTAAAATGGTCCTCGATTAGAAAATAAGGTAAGTGCCTTTAAATCACAGGAATCACATTCTGAAAATTTCCTTAAACTGGTCTATGGTTGAAAATTGTGGAAGTTTCTTTAAATGGATAAATCACTATCCTGAAGATTTACAGACATTTCCTTTAAATGGTCTGTGATTAGAAAATAAGGTGAGTTCCTTAAAATATAGAAAACACATTCTGATGAATAATCAGAGAACTTTCCTTAAACTGGCCTATCATTCTAAAATAAGGAAAGTTCCTTAAACATGTTGAAGTGACAAAATCACATATTAAAGATTTAAGGATTTTCCCTTAACTTGGTCTTGGGTTGAAAAAATATGGAAAGTTCCTTAAATCGATCAAATAACATCCTGTTGTTTTAAGGAACTTTCCTAATTTATTTCTGCTTTTCTGCATCTTAACCATAGAGTTCAGCTATTAATGACAGGCAAAAATTGAAAATAGACCTATTCTCAAAACAAAATTCAGGGTAAAAAAGGTACTCATCCTGGGAAAAAAAACTTTCCATTTTGGAAAGTTTTATTTTTTTTTTATATTACTAAATATCTACAGGTATGTTACATATTTAATCACCAGGCAGACTGATGAGTGCATCAGTGTTAATGTCAGATATCTCAACTCAATCAATTTGAAAGTCAAACGGATTTGCCCTCTTTGACTCATGAGTAGAATTGAGGAATAAAAATATTCTTTGTGCATTGCCATTAGTTATGTGCATTATAGATAAGGCTTGACAAATATGGACTAGGAATCGGGTCCGGATCTGTGCCTGAACATTGCAAAAAACAAAACAAAGTAAAAAGCTGATAGTCTGCATGTTAACAAGGGTGACCATTGTTGTTGTATATATATATATATATATATATATATATATATATATATATATATATATATATATATATATATATATATATATATATATATATATATATATATACCAAACAAAATTTCCTATGGTGTCTCAAATTCCAGATGTTGGAAAATTACCTGGAATACCATGATGTCCTGTGGTATCCCATTGGACAGCCCATGGTATCCAATGGTATTCAGCTGGATCTTATCTTTTCATTCATCCAATGGGATCCCGTAATTTTTTTTTCTCACACAAAACTGCTCAGAACTAAGCTATATAAAGCCACACATTAAAATTTTACTGGTAACACATTTATTCAAGATTATCTACAAGTTTGCTTAAAAAGTTCAAACTTATTGATCAAAAATATATATACATGTAGATGTGTACATATTATTGGAGACTGTGAAATCCCAAGGTCAAGCCCTTTTCAGTAATGGGCACGTCTCCCATAGGAACCATCTTTTCAGAGTTCCTGCATGTCTTGTAATTCATTAACATGTTGTGTTTTATATTTAGAGCATTCATCACCTATAACAATCTACATTTCAGAGTCTTTTTTGTGGAGAGTTCATCCAAATTTACTTTTGTTTGGTCCAACTGTACAGTTTAATTGGCTTGACCAATGGTATTTTCCAATTGAAATATCCATCTGGACAATAACATGAAAAATGTTTTTTTTTTTTTGATTGGACAATAATGTACAATTTACTTTTAGTGCATAGTACCTGTTGCCTTTAGAGGTCACAAGTTAATTTAAAAAATGTGCAGTGTTACAAACGTATGAATTGAGTTGGATTGGTTGCATGTACCTATAACAATTTTGTAGTTATTCATGATTTAAATTTTCAAATGCCCCACTTTTGCATAATCTTCAACATATTTTCACCTTTTTATTAATAGGCACAAATTCATGTATAGACCTATATCCATGCCAAATTTGAAGTTTCTAAGTGTATAATAGTGTTCCAGAAAAACTGGGGAACAAAATTTGGTACTATAGAGGAAAAAATGAATGAAATTGAAGAAACACAATGTCTGTGTTGGCACACACAGACGTAAATATGGTGGCATTTTGCAATATATTTAATGTGTGCAGGAAAAAATTATTCACATGAACAATGTTTAATATCTGTATATCACGTTCAGAGCATTTTAAATACTTGAACACTTCTGTACCTTCCATTGATTATGTCAAAAGAAAGAGAATCATTATGTGCAGGGACAGAATTGAGAATCATTACACAAAGCATACTTTGAAAGTCAGAGTATGATCTCTCTGAACTTGATAGGAAAAGAAACTTCAAACTTTCCAACTTTGTTGATACATAAGGTACAACCACATAAGAAGAAAGCTAGCAACAATTCAAAAGCTTGAATAATAATGTTCAAGCAATATAACATTTCCTATAATCTGATAATTTTATGTGCCTACTAATTAATGTGAATTATCAGTTGAATGTACAGTGACATTGTGCTTTAAATTGAACTTGCTGGTAATAACAAGCACTCAAAAAAGTCATGGACCTCATTATGCACATGCACTTTTTTATTTTGCATTTTTTTTTTTTTTAAATTCCGGCCATGTTCTATGAAATACTTCAATCAAATACCAAATCTTCAAGATTGTGTTTAGGCTGCCACTGATGACTTTTATTCTATAAGAAATACAAGACTCACCAAAAGGGAAATCTGACCTTGTGTAACTAATGACACAGCTGCAATTGGAAAACTTGGGATCTTTTTTATCCAATTGGACAACATGGGATACTGTTGGATCCAATTGAACAACATCGGACACTGTTGAATCCATCTGGACCTACAGGGTACAGTACCTTGTTTTTAACAAGTCTCTATTACACATCTGCTCAAACATACATTTTTCGAATCTCAGGAGGAGGTACAGTGCATCTGTTCCACAGAACTTTGAAGTTAGTTTGTAAATTTATAGAACACAAGTCCCCCCCAAAATCTCCCAAAATGTGTTCCTCACAGGATGTCTGGACCTACAATTGATCACAAATTGCCTTAAGTTGGGATTCCATATGCGTGGTTTCGGAAGCGAATGCCGCGCGTCAAAAATAGAAACAGCAGCATTTCTTTAAGTTGATTCCATATACGCAGTTCACGGGCGATGGTACACGCGACATCACGCACACCACAACCAATCGCTCCATGTAGCAATCGAAACGGCAACCGCGTGTGAAATGCACAGGGAATTCCATCATTGGCCTATTTACATCTTGTGATGGAAACAATGAATAATTGGCCCTGTTTTGATGCAAGAGATAACAAATTTTAGAAATCTTAAATGGATCTGGCATTCGACAGGGATATTGTCACACAACAAACTAAGGTGCAGTGAGTGTTAACAGTTATATCAAGTACATGTAATCTGTAGATACATTTACGCCACACTGTGAAAATCTTTTCCACATATGTTGTCGAAAAGTCCTAAAGAACACAACCGTACACAGACATATAGAAAGATTAAAAAAGCCGGTACTTAACATGAGGAAATGTTTTGTCAAACTCAGCGATAAGCAAATTACACTTGTTAAACATATCTCCAATTGCATAATCAATTTGTTTCTTACAAATATATGGTTACCAAATTTATTTCCCAAATGTTGGTCACTTTGGACACATTCCACCTTCTCATTCTTGAATAAAACTCCTGCATTGGGATCAGTGTCCCGAAAATTATAAGCTTACTTTTGGAAAGATTGAAAAATACTTTGTACTCATTTCCATGCTCAGTACATATTAACATAAGCTTCTTTAACGATTGCTAAAAGAACTATATTATCGGCATAACTCAAGCCACCAACAAATATGTTGAGTCTTATTAAAAGGTCATCATAATACAATGTGACCATTTTCTTGTATTATTGTTGGTGGTATAGGAAAAAATACCGTTCAAAGAATGCAGTACTCTTCTGCCGCCTTCAATCTCTTTTGCTGTAAGTGAATAGGAATAGTGCCCCATAGTATCAGGTATGGTGTATGATCAGAAAGCTGCTGGTAGCCTGTAGTGTAAGAGATCATGGCCATTTTGCCACTCATCAAATAATTTCACAAATGGTGATCTTGTCATAAATTCAACAAGTACTACTATTGTACACTTGACCTTTGACCTCAAAACATTAGGTCAAATATAGAGGTATAAACTTGACTTTCAATAGCCTTCTAGATCACCCTATGTTGCTTCTTTTGTTTTAAGATTTAGATTTCAAGATGCACGTCACTCAGCAAACTTGTGATGCGTGAGTGACCTTGAAAATTAGGTCAAGGTCAATTATGCTTGCACACAAAGCAAGCCTTATAGTGGTGTACTATCATATGCAATTTGAGAGTCCTGTCTCAAAAGCTTCTGAAGTTACAGTGGTAAAAAAAATTCAATGAATTGGTCTCTGTGACCCAGATACTTGACCTAGTGACCTACTTTTGATTCATGACACATTTTTTGGTTATGATACATGTGTGTATAAAATTTCATATAACTGACTTAAATACTTCCTTGCATTTACCAATACCACCATTGTGCACTTGACCTTTGACCTCAAAAAGTAGGTCAAATATGGGGCTATGACGTTGATTTTCGATAGGCTTCTAGATCACTCTATGAAGCTTCTTGTGTGTAAGCTTTAGATTGCTAGATGCAGGTTTTCAATAGTTAGATTGGTAACGTCACTCAGCACATGTGACCATTGTGTGACCTTGAGAATTTGGTCAAGGTCAATTATGTTTGTTGCACACAAAGAAGGCTATATAGAAGTGTAATATCATGTGCAATTTGAAAGTCCCGTCTCAAAAATTTCTGAAGTTATGGTGGTAAAACCATGGGACAGACGAACGGACGGCGTTCCCCTCTTGAATCCCAAGACATTCCCCTCTTGAATCCCTCCAAGTATATACAACTTTACATGTGTAGGTAGGATCAGATCTGTGGTAAAAATTTACTGATCATTGTAAAGACCTAAGTTTCAAAAGTAATGTTGATAGTTATATTAACCTTAGGGAGGGGGCGGGGAGGGGGGCATACCCATATTTTAGGATGAGTAGGCTCCACTGAGGTTATAAAACCCAGACCCAATGGGAACTGAATCAATGTTATTAACAGGGGTCTTTGGGAGCTGGTATTTATAAAGTTAGTTTGTTGGCCACTTCCATTTGGTGGGGGGGGGGGGATTACTCAGACCCATTACAATATACAGTTGACTATTAAAAATGGGGCATTTAGGACCAATAGTTTGAAAACTGGGGTGTTTGACAGTGATAAATGCTAACAAAACAGGCAGTCTTTCCCTGCAAAGCTTATCCCTAATGTTTAGTAATGGGAGTACACTCCCCATCCCCTACTCCCAGCTGAGGTAAATTGAGCATGATAATATTACTGTGGCTCTCTGCTTATGCCCTGCGGTCCTGTGTGACACAGGTGGCCTAGGAAAAAATAAAAGGAAAGAAAAGAAAAATAGATGAGGTGGAGGAAACCATGGTTATCCTAACAGCTTGTGCTACCATGTTTTCCTGGACCATAGCCAAGGCAAAGGGTCCACCACACACTCTCTCACAGCTGTGGTGGGCCCCTGGTCCTGGATATATCCCCCAACACTCATCGCTTGTAGTCCCCACCCCCACCCCCAACAAAAAAAAAAAAAAAAAGAAAAAAACAACTCTCATACGCCCTATCCCCGCCTCTAAGGCTCAGGCATTTCCCATAGGAGACCGCATGGGAGCCCTTATAAGGGCTACCACCATTCCCGCTCCTCCCTGCACTCTCAAATTCTAATTTACCCCGTCGCTATTATGCCCTATCAGTTCATTTTCTTTTCTCCCAGCACCCTACCAGCTAGCTACTCTTGTAGCTAGCTGCCCAGTTACAAAAAATGTGTATTTGAAAGAGATGATGCTGATAACATTTGATACAGCTTGTGAGGAGCGAGATCACATTTCGCCTTGCCACCATCAATGCATGCATAAAGCTGTGCATACTTCGTCTTTGGGCCAGGAAGGTCAAAATCACACTGAGCCAGTGTCCACAGTGCTGGTAGTCTCTGTGTTTAGACCAAGCAGACTAGAGCTTCATGGACCTCACTGATCTCAGTAGTATCCCATGCAGAAGTTTAGCCCATCAAAACAGACCTATGTTATGGGCAATATATATATATATATATATATATATATATATATATATATATATATATATATATATATATATATATATAAATGCGTTTTTTCTTTTGTATTGTTTTTTGGGGGGGGTGTTTTTTGTTTTGTTTTGTTTTGTTTTGTTTTGTTTTGTTTTTGTTTTGTTTTTGTTTTTTTGTGTTTTTTTGTTTTTGTTTTGGGGTTTTTTTTTGTCTTTTTTTGTTTTGTTTTGTTTTGGGTTTTTTTTTGTTTTTTTGTTTTTTTTCTGATTTTTTTTTCTTTTTTCAAGGATACAATAAAGTTTCCAAATCAAATTTCTTTGGATACAGTAAATGTCGAATAGTATTGCTTATTTTTTTTTACAGAAGTTACATGCTTTGAAATAAGTTTGAAATGCTGTAAAATGTTCTTTAAATTTGAATTTTTGACATATCACTGTACTTTTAATTTCCCTATTTTGCAAACAATTCCTATTCAAACAATTTTATTATACTGTTTAACTGTGTTTTTACTTTCATGGTTTTGAGCCATCAGCTAAAGGTGAAAATAAGAGTACAGTGAAATTAAAGCAATTTACAGTAGTCATTGCCACTTTGACACTAATAAAATAGGCAAAACATTTGTGTTCCTTTCAAACTTAATGAGTGTGATATTTGAAAGGTTAATTGGGTTTGTAAAGTTCAGCTTTTGTGATCCACAATGTAAAATAATGTGAGATTTCATGAAAATAAGCCTATATTTCTCCGGTTTTAACAAGTCACATTCACATTGTATCGTAAACTTGGGTATTTATCTGTCTGCTACTATGTTTTACTTATTCCATACTATGATGACAGGAATTGGTACGTGGTTCTGGCACTGACTTAAGACTACAGTAGTCCCTCCTTTGAGAGACCACCCCTAGTGCCACCCAAAAAGCGGTCATATAAAGCAGGTGGTCCCTCAAAGAAGGTATAAATAACATGAAAAGTACTACAGAAAGACCTGTCAACCATGGTCTCTCAAAGGAGGTGGTCTCCCAAAGGAGTGGTCTTTCAAAGGAGGGACTACTGTATAGGCATGTTGGTACTTGAATGAAAGATCTTTTCATTCAATTGCCATCTTAAGTCTAGGTAAATATACGGAAAAATGAGGGACTGATATGGAATGAGTTTACAAATATATGTATGTATGACTTCAAGATTATAGTATTCAATCTCTCTCTAGGCCCACATAGAGCGAGAACACACATTATTTAACTGTTTAGACTTTTTCTTGATTAAATACCAGTAGACATCAAACACAGCCAGTGATGACTGATAATGATGGACATTCTGGTACAGTGATACCTGCTATTTAAGACCACCCATAATGCCAGACAAAAGTGATCACATATGACAGGTGGTCTTTCACTGCAGGTAAGCTAGCAAAGAAATTAAAGGACAGTGTCTTGAAAGGGCAGTCTTACAATCTAGTGTGGTCTTTCACGAGAGGTGGTCTTAAGAGCAGGTACCACTGTATTATCAAAGCCACCAAAAGCATGCTCAATTCCATGCATTCCTTATTGCGAAGTATGATATGTGCCTGAATGTCACGTGACAATCAAAATATAACAGGCAAATGCTCTTAAGACCCTCTGGACATCAATTTGATAACACCAGGTGATCTTGAAAATAGGTCAAGGTCAATGAAAGCTGAGCTCAACCAAGCATCTGGTGACATGCTTCCACTGTCCACTGCACAAATTTCATAGTGGTTGCTCAATTTTTCAAAAAATTTGGTTGGTATTAAAGGGTAACAGCCTTGTCTATGTATATTGTAGTAAAAGGTTTATTTGATTTCCTCATTCAGAGTATACATGTAGGCCTACTTTCAAGAGGAAGGGGGGGTACCCCCCCCCCCCCTTTGTTTTTGTTTTTTGCAATGTGCACTTGCATATTCAATTCCCTTACAATGGCCCATATAAGCAAGAACCTGGCCAGGATCTATAGTTTAACACTATAATTTTATAAAAAGAAAAGTCCAAAATCTATATTTAAAACATATTGAAAAAGAAATTGGGAATGCAGGAGTTTCAGTGTAAAATTCAGTTTTGATATTTGATGAGTTGCACTAGATTGCATCATTTGACGTCCAGTTTTTTCAAACAATTCCTTAAGAATGGGGGGGGGGGGGGGTAGGGAGGGGAAGGGGTATCCTCTTCCTGTACCCACCCATCTCCTCACACTCTTCACTCTGTTCAAATATACTATGTTTTTTTTTCAAAAATGTTAACATCCATGCCCACTCATAAAAAATGATAACAATTGTGAATGCCCCCATAGAGGAATATTGTATAAAACTAACATATAGGGTTATTTCAGGTCTGATGGGGTGGATCCCATATGCTAGTTCAAGGCTGATTCTTGAAAAATCCCCAGTAGCTTTTTGTGGTTTACTGATCAATTAGGATTATGGGTATTTAATTGGTACCAGTAGGATAAAATGTGATGGACACAACACAAAGGGTTCAGATCAGGTTTCCTCACCCTGCCTAAGGAAATGCATGTTAACTTACACATACACTCAGGCTCATGGGCCAGACCAATCCTTTCCTCCAGGTCAGTCCAAACAAACATCTTATGCTCATTGACAAAGAGGGTAAGGGGGATTTCAGTGTACTAGTACAGAATATAATTTTGCTCCATTACATAGTAAAGAAAAGATAGATATTCTAAAATGATGGATAATGCAAAGTAAGGAAAATATGAGGCCTTCCAGTATGCTGCTGCAAAAAATAAAATGCCCCTGGTTGGCCAGTACAGAAATACCTGATCCCACTCTTTCTGATGGAACAGTGACATGCCAGATCTGTCTGCCCACAAAGCATGTGCTTGTTTGCATGGGGAGAATTTATAACTACATGTACACATCATGTGTGATAAATGTTAATAAATTACAAATGACAAATCTAATTCTTTTTCCTCCACTTGTTTCTTTCAGTGCAACCCCCAAACTTCCAACTATTTTTTGCTACACTGAATGTGTGTGTCAGTCCATCAACATAACCTCCTTTATGTGAACGTTTTTTTTTACTATTATTTTTTGGGAAATCAACAGTATGCATTATAACTTAATCAATGCTCAAATTTGGCCATAGCATTTATGTAAATCTTGGATTTGTCGCTGTTAAATCAGCTGGAGCCCTGGAGGAAAGAACACAGATACAGGAGACCATCGGTCAGTTACAGTTAGCTGGGGAAGGGAGACCTGTAATTGAGACTCAATTTTGCATTGTGCACAGATGCCAACTAGGAAAAAAATGTGCTTCTCAGTGAATCTGCTTGGCTCTATAGCAGCCTTGACTGGACTGTGTAATACTTGTTGGGCATAGCAGTTGTTTGACTAGGGCCAACATCAGAAATTTTACCCAGTCTGGGAAGCTGCTACTGAGGCAGCAAATCTGTCTGTGCACTTTAAAAATTTGCACAAATCAAAATGCTACAACTTTGGTTAATTGGATAGGCATTCAGCACAATCCAATGAACTGAACCTAGAATTGAACCTCTACCTATTATAATGTTGACTATATTCAACATTTATGTTGGTCAAGTGTCCCTTATTAGCATTAATTGAAATTCTACAACTTAAGTTTTTAGCTCTGCTGACTAAAGGTGGCAAAGCTTATGCGGTCACTCATTTCTGGTTGGCAGTCATTCTGTCGTTCCATGTGTTGACAATTTGCTTGCCAACACGATAGCATGAACAATTTTAAAGTTAGCCTCTGGAAATTTTTTGGACATGCTCTACGAGTGACAGTCTAGATTCTTTGCATTATTGGTGATGCCATCTACAGGATTACGTAATATACAGGCCAAAAAGTGAAAAAATTGAAAACACTATAGAGTCCTTGATTTGTGATGGATCTTTGTAAAATTTGGTGGAAGCGTTTGGGACGCTTATATGTGGAATCTGAACAGTACTGGTGGCGCTACGTACAGGTGAACGGAAATTAATGAGCCAATATGTTTTCAGAGCTATAATGAGAAATAATCAAGCTAACTTAATCTAATGTCACAGCATATCTGTTTCATGTCTGAAAGTATAATACAGTGGTCCTGCTCTAAAGACCACCTCTCGTAAAAGACCACACTAGATTTTAAGACCGCCCTTTCAAGACACTGGCCTTTAATTTCTTTGCTAGCTTACCTGCAGTGAAAGACCACCTGTCATATGTGACCACTTTTGTCTGGCATTATGGGTGGTCTGAAATAGCAGGTACCACTGTATTACATAATATGATTGACCTTAGCCCACTTTCTCAAGGTCACTGTTGGAATAAATTTCAGGAGATGATATTCTTGTGATGGTCATTCTATCTTTACATGTGAACAAATAGGCATTTTACCATTATAGGCGTATTATAGAGAAGCACGTTTATGATGAGTGGAGTGCTGGTCGTTCTACCGATGGTTTTCAATGGAACTAACATCATAGGTGTAAAATAACCACAGTAAATTAAGTATTATGATCATAAATAAAGATGGAGCTTTGAAACTTACACCAACTATGTATTTGGTCAGTAATCAACCTTTATGAAAATTTGGATGCCCTTGATCCAGTTTTTGGTCAAAAAACAAATTACATATGTCATTGATAATTAAGTACAAAATATTGATATAAGTGAGCTAGGGTTACTAAATTGATACAAAATATGCAATTTACATGAGTATTTTATAATCTATAAATGACCTTTAACCTGCTTGTTTAAAGGTCACTGATTGATACAACAACCCACAGAATACAGATATACCACAAACGAACTACAAAAAAAGATAAAAACATTCATAAATATTCTCCTAAATTTTCAAGTCAAATAAAATGATATGTATACATACATTGTCTGATTTATCCTTTTGTCTGTTAATATTCATTACAAACATATTATAACGTGATAAACCTTCCAATAACATCATGCAAATTAAAGCCACCTATATAATTGACCTTTGCATTTTCTCAAGTTCAGAAGCCAATTGAGGACACAACTTCGAAATGAAAATGAAGGTGCAATATATAGCCATGGTGCTAGCTGAGCATTAGGTCCATGGGCCTCTTGTTGGTTCCTAGGATGTGTGTACAACACAAACATACAAGTTGGAAGTTGCAATTTCACCTCTACCTGTAACAGTATTCAAGATATCCAACATTTAATTTATTCAAGTGTCCCAAATTAACATTAATTAAAATTCTACAAGTTGTGTATGCTGCTCATGTGATACATGTATAAAAAAAACAGGGGGGGGGGGCTCTTCTACTTTTTTTGGTTCTGAGTGATCACTTTCTTGTGATAGGCTCAATTTGAAATGTGAGCACTTGGAAGATGGAGGAAGGCTTTAAAACTGTATTACCAGTTTGCTAATGCTTTTTTTTTAAAAAGAAATTGGACAGTTTCATCAAAAACTCAAAATCTGGCAGGGTCTTATCACCATGCATGGCATAAAAATTGCCATTTTATATGGAATATCCAGATGTTTAGAATTGTGAAAATTCGGGGCATTCAAAATGTCAAACCTTGAATATCTCAAAACCATAGTTGTATGCAGATTGAGATAGGTTCCCTGACTAAGCCATGTCTGAGTGCAAACCCAGATATTTTTTTTTATAAAAAATGTTTTTCTTTCTTTCAATGTGCATGTAAAGGTTTGTGACACTTACCAATATAATGGACAGTAACTGAAAGTTGTAGAATTTTAAATTATGCTAATTAGGGGCACTGAAAAAAATTAAAAGTTGAATATCTCCAAGACTATTGCAGATATAAATGCTTTTCCAACTTCAATTTGTAAGTTTGTGGCAAAGCAAAATTCAACGAACCATGAACCAAAGTCGTAGGACTTTGATTTATGCAAATGGGGTAAATATGCAAAATGTAAATCTTGAATAGCTTCAAAACTATCATAGATAGAGGTGTCATTCCAACTTCCACTTATGGGTTTGTGACATATTCACATCATACTGAAACATGAACCAAAGTTGTAGAATTTTAAGTTATGCAAATTAGGTGAATACACAAAATTTAAATCGAATAGCTTCAAAGCTGTTATATCTAGATGTGCCATTTCAACTTTACTACATAGATTTGTGACATAGATGCATCCAATGAACCATGAACCATACTTGTAGGATTTTAATTTATACAAACAAAGTGAATATACAAACCTAAATTTTGAATTACGTCAAAATATTATACATAGAGGTACCATTCCATTTTCAATTTGCAGATTTGTGACATAACCACATCCAGTAAACCATGAACCAGAGTTGTAGGCTTTTAATTTATCCAAATTAGGCAAATACACAAAATCAAGATCATGAATAGCTTCAAAACTATTACAGACAGTAGTATCATTAAAAATTCATAAGTTTTTGACATGGCCACATCCAATGAGCCAAGAACTAGTGTTATAGCATTTTAATCTACGCAAGTTATTCTAAAAAACAAAGTTTAGATTATGTTGAACAATGGCAAACTCTAGCATTTCAAATTGTTTTCATTTTGAAGGCACCCAGACAGATTTGCTGTCACATAAGTCCTCTTTTCTAGTTCATTTTTGTTGCATTATTTTCAAGCTTGGAGTTCACCAAGGCTGCCAAGCATTGTTGCACAGCTAGCCGTAATGCAATGAAGACAATAAAGCGTGCGGGCTAAGCATGCTACAAATAATACTAATAATAATGATACTACTGCTACTACTACTACTACTACTACTACTACTACTACTACTACTACTACTACTACTACTACTACTACTACTACTACTACTACTACTACTACTACTACTACTACTACTACTACTACTACTACTACTACTACTACTAATCATAATAATAATAATAATAATAATAATAATAATAATAATAGTAATAATGATGATGATGATGATGATGATGATGATGATGATGATGATGATGATGATGATGATGATGATGATGATGATGATGATGATGATGATGATGATGATGATGATGATGATGATAATAATAATAATAAAAAGCTGGCATAAAAAATGCACTTGGGATTCCCTAAAAAATTTATAAGCTAGATTAATTCAAGTACATGTAAAGTGCTTGCATTTTATTAGCATATTTGTTGTATCTGTATCATAAACATAATACATTTTGCCAAAGAGCCCACTGTACAGCAAACCCATCTCTGGTAAAAGACTAGCACCCATGTCAACTTTAGAAATGCCCAATCTGGTCTATGTATTCTGACCATCCGCAGGGTCCCTGCAAGGCAGGATATATTTAGCCAGAGAGACAGGTGTAATAAGATCCAAAATGTAGGGCATACCTGTTTTCTTAATGTTCTGTCCTGCCCACATAATTAAAGCTTGCTGGCAACAATTATCATCTCAGTACCCATGACAGGCCCAATTATCTACTCGACTGATAAGACCACCAGTGCAGCAACCAGTGGTCCATGCTATGAACCCATGCCATTATATGGGTGTATTTGAAATTTGAAGTCACAAATTTCTTGCAAGAAAGTTTATACTTACATCCATGGTAGGTCCATTTATGAAACTGATAATGGGGATGGGGGTTCTTCTCTGCTGAGTTATTGGTACACCATTTTATTTTGTTGTGTCCCCCCAATTCCAGTATGGTAAATCCATACAGTGGTTCCGTCTCTTGAGAGACCACTCAAATGAAAGGCAACCTGTCTTGAAAGACCACTTTTCAGGATACTTTGCTCAGTACTTTTCATATCATTTATACCTCTCATGAAAGACCACTGTCTGGAGAGACCACAATTTGGTCATCCCCAAAGGTTGTCTTTGGAGATAGTTTTTCACAGTACTGCTACACAGATGTCAACCCTTGGAGAAATCTCACCTTGAGGATTGACTGAGGCAGGGTGCGGGAGGGGGCACCCCCTCCCGAGGGGGGGGGGGGGGTCCGGTGAGCCTCCCCTCAGAAAATTTTGTTTTTTTAGGTTCAAAATGGTGCAATCTGGCAGCATCTGGGCGTAACCGAGTAGCAAGGGACATCATGGCATCACGGTTATCATGTATGACTTTTGGATCGGGAAAGTCATCGGAAGCCAAGATTTTTTTGAAAATCTTTTAATTCGCTTGATTTTTACTACTTTTTTTTTACATCGATATTTTCTGTTGAACAGGAGACGAATATGAGATTTGAAGTGGCCATAAGGCAAGTCCTCAAACCGTGACTCCCGTCAGACTCACGGTCAAAACGTGAGAGTTGACACCTATATATGCTGCTACCAGCATATTAAGTAAATGAGATGTCTTGTTGTAAGACCGCCAAAACTCCTAAATATAATTTGCATTCTATCGGTACATTGATTTCCCAGTGATCTTGAGAAGCTAGTAAAATGTAGGATAGACTCAGTCTTAAGAGAGGACTGTTTATGATGTTACCAGCAACTTTAAAATAAATGCTGATTATACAAACAAAAAAAATGTTCTAAATAGTGGTCAGTACAAAATACAAAAAAATAAGAGGGTTTCCAGCATGTTTGTATGGGTAATAAAAAGCCCCAGCACAGCAGTACTGCAATACCCTTTAATACCCTCCGCCCCTTTTCCAGGATAGTAATATTGAGAGAGCGGTACCTGTCACCAAAGACCAGGCTTGTGAAGGCGTTTCACTTGAGACCACAAGTAATGATGCACAAACAGGGAGCGAGTTTTCTTGAATTTATTCCAGCATACGTAACTTGCATGCAGGAAAAAAAGGAGAGTGCCACGTCCAGGCCGTGCCAAAGCCAAAGCCTAGCGATGGCCGATGTCTCATTGCCTTGTGTCGCTACCAAGCCCTGCCTCAGCCAGGATATGAATAACTTGCCTACAAGGGTAAAAGTCTCTGACAGGGTGTAGCCAGCGAAGTAACCCAAGCTATCGAATGTCCTAATGTCTCCATTACACATATGCACTGTGTATCACTGAGAGCATACACAAGGTAAAATGTGGTATTATGGGAGGTACATGTACAAGTAACTACCCTCCCCCCTTCCAAAAATAAGTGACGTCTGTGAAAAAGTGGTTTTAAATGACCATTGGTCTCTCATCGGGGTAGCAACAGGTACTAATGTACTCAATGTAAATTATACAATATTATTCAATCAAAATAAAACATTTTTCATGTTATTGTCCAGTTGGATATTCAATTGGAAAATCCCATTGGTCAAGCCAATTGAACTGTACAGTTGGACCAAACAAAAGTACATTTTGATAAACTCTCCACAAAAAAGACTCTTTAATGAAGATTTTTATAGGTGCATGAATGTGTTGATACAGAACACATGTTAACTAGAAAAGAAGATTTGCTTCAAAGCACATCTGTCTGTGTGCCTTCAAAAGTTGTAAATATTGAATGTTACAACTTTTATCCTTTCGTACTTCACACACATTAAGCTTATGGCTGCATGCAAATTTCAAAGTCCAAATGACCTTGACCTTTGACCTTCACAGGTCACATGTAAATTGCGCAGTGTTACAATACCCACAATTTAAGCCCAACATGAACCAAATTGGGTGAAAATTGATCAACTTATGGCAAGATGAAACTTTCAAAGGGCCAGATGATCTTGACCTTTGCCCTTTCAAGGTTACATGTTCTTATAAAAATGTGCAGTGTTGCAATACCTACAATTTGAGTCCAACATCATTAGAATTGGATGGAAATTGGCCAAGTTATGACTGGATGAAACTTTCAAAGGTACAAATGACCTTGACCTTTGACCTTTAGAGGTCACATGTAAATTTCAAAAATGTGCAGGGTTACAATAACTACAATTTGAGCCCAACATGATAAAATTTGGATAAAAATTTACCAAGTTATGGCTAGAAGAAATCCACCATTGAAAGTGGCCTTTGACCTTGAAATGACTTTTGACCTTGAGATGACCTCTACTTGAAGTGTACCTTGACCTCAAAAATGACATTTTGGCCTAAAATTGACCTTTGACCTTGACATTTGACATGACCTTTACTTTGATATCAAACTCTATATACGTGGAACCACATCTACTATAGTATATAAGATAGTGAAGATTTAAAACTTTCATTAGCCCTCATTTGCGTAATTTTGTAAAGCATGACACGTCAGAATAGAAAAGCCAGACTTTATCTATAGAAGTATAATTGTGCCAAGTTTGGAGTTTCTACAAGTAATAATTTTCAAATGAAATGTCGGACAAATTTGCCTGGAGAGAAAGAAAAGAAAAGAAAAGAAAGAAAGAAAGAAAGAGAAAAAGAAAGAAAGAAAGAAAGAAAGAAAGAAAGAAAGAAAGAAAATGTGCAGTGTTACAGTAGCTACAATATGTGTCCAACATGATCAAAATTGGATGGTAATTGACCGAGTTATAGCCACATGAATATATCAAATGTCAAAATGACGTTGACCTTTGACCTCTAGAGGTCACATGTAAATAAAAAAAAGTGCAGTGTTACAGTAGCTACAATTTGTGACCAACATGATCAAAATTGGATGGAAATTGACTGAGTTATGGCTGGATGAATATTTCAAACGTACAAATGACCTTGACCTTTAACCTTTAGAGGTCACATGTAAATTAAAAAAATGTGAAGTGTTACAATATCTACAATTTGGGTCCAACATCATCAAAATGTTATTGTCCAGTTGGATATTCAATTGGAAAACCCCATTGGTCAAGCCAATTGAACTTTACAGTTGGACTAAACAAAAGTACATTTTGATGAACTCTCCACAAAATGGACTCTGAAATGATTTTTATAGGTGATGAATGTGTTGATACAGAACACAACATGTTAATAAATTAAGTGACATGCAGAAACTCTGACAAGATGGTCCAATGGGATGGTCCAGTTGGATGAAGGTGAATATATATACATGTACAAGAAAAGTTTTAAACTCTGATGTTTTCTTCTAAAATAACATGAAAACATTTGGAATCATTCACATTTTCTTACATTGAACAATGTAAATTGATACCTGTGACCTGTGTTAGGTGTGTACAAATTTCAGCCAATGAGATGGCCCTGTTGTATGAAGGCAAATATTTACAAATATATTAAAAGATTTGGGGGAATCCTCTAAAAAAAGACAAACCATGCAAATATTAGGAATTATTTGAATGCAAAGTTGTAGCAGTGAACTGTTTATATTGATGCGTGTAAAAGAAGTAGGCGCCTTTCATCCAATGGGATGCTTCTATTGGATGAAGGTCAATATTTACAAATATAATAAAACATCCTGGTGATTCCTTTGAAAATGACAGAACATGCTCACATTTGGAATTGGAATCATTTGAATGCATATTTTTAGCATTGAATTGTTTAGATTGAGACCTGTAATAGAACTAAGTGCCTTTCATCCAATGGGATGGTTCTGCAGTATGGAAATGAAAATTGATTACTGGAAAAATATGGTGTTTTCTTAAAAATAACAAAACAAAACAAAGACTCATTCTTATATTCGGAATAGTAGAGAACCACTTGGTTTTATTTTTGTAATCGGTATTTGTGCACTTTCTGCATTGCATCCAATGGGACAGTCCAATGGGATGTTC
>OZ026618.1:58069048-58126548 GCA_964020975.1 Hermodice carunculata | reverse complement strand
ATGTATAGCGTTTTGCATTGGTGTTTGCTTTATAAATCCAACAAATTGACATTTGAGATCCACCTCTTTTCAGGATCCAAACATATGTAACAAAACAAAAACAGATAGTTTTGCTGGATGGAGTTACCTCAGACCAACTGACTATTGGGTCGGGTGTCCCACAAGATAGAGTCATTTGAACTGTGTTTTCCTTAATCGGTCGTCACATTTATTGTCTAGCGAACCATTCTGATACAGCTAATCATTTTTGATCACATATTGCTACTGGCAACTGTTTATTCTTCATAGGACACTGTGTCAACCCTTAACAACAATATTTGAAATATTACAAATTGGGAAGCAAAGCAAAAGTGGGCATAAAACATGGAAAAGCGCATTTTTTTTCAATTATTTTTTTTTGTTTGTTAGTTTTTTTTTTTTTTTTTTTTGTTGTTTTTATTTTTTTATTTATTTTTTTGTTTGTTTTGTTTTTGTCTTTGTGTCTTTGTTTTTTTTTTTTTTTTACTTAAAACTTAACATGTAAGCCACCCATCTGAAACTTTTAAGGGTGAGCTGTATTCAAATGCAAAATAAGGGACACAAATAAGTGTTGCTTTTGCAAAACACAGGTTGAAACCGTAACACTTTTTCTGTGGACTGTAAAATCATACATGAATTTTGGAGCCAGTCTTTTAAGAAAATATGATTGAATCAGTTCAAATCAAGACCTTTTCAGTGAGAGAAGTACTTCTGGGGACGGAGTTTTAAACATGTTAAATCCTATTTCCAATCTATTATTTGACTGAGGAGAAAATGTACTATATCATGTAAATATAAACGTACTTTGCCTGACATTAAACATTTTTTATCAGATATGTAAGTAAAATGAAATATATAGGAGAAAATATCGCCACAAGAAAGAGGACATTCAACCCATATAAGAAATATGGAACCATTTCTTTATAAATTTTACCAATTAATAAATGTCTACACAGGTCTACGGTTAAAAAGGTCAATATATTGTCAACATAACCATTTTCCAATCACTGTTGATAGTGCTATGACATGTATGGGCAAATATATAAGGGTCTTTGAATGATCATCTCGTTTTGTATAACAGATCATGTACCTATCTGCATGTAACCACTTTTGAAATAAAAGATTGTTACCAAAAAATAAAAAATAAAATAAAATAAAATAATGGTTTAGGTGATCAAAAGAAGTGAAACAGCATAACAACCAGGATATCATTCTTACCTGGAGCAAAATGTGAATGTAAAAATGGCTCACCGATTTGTAAGAAATCTTCAGCAAGACCAGGGATATTAAAGAAATGTATGTTTTATACTTCCATGCGGTACTCTTGAAATCAATAGCACTTTAAGTATCCAGCTGATATGGGAATAGATGTCCCAGATTGTAGACAGTTGTTCATAAGAAGTAGTGTCTGTTCACACATGTTCAATGCTGCGCTGGACGTGGACATCGGGAGCTGTGATTAAGTTTGGTGGTGTCAAAGTTTTAAAGTGTGTATGGTGACAGAACTTAGACGTTACTGTAAAACGTTAAAAGGCTTGTTCCCGGCTAATTTGAGTGGTATTATCTCTCTAAAAATAATTGTTATTAATACAATTTCAGCGACACAAATGATTGACATTTGCCCAAGGCTCCATGCCATCCAGCTCCTTTGTAGCATACATTTTGAATTTTCTTTGACTTCATGAAAACAAGTGAAAGAACTTAAACACCAAGGTGTACGTCTTACCAAAGGCAAACTATTACGGTACAAATGTCTGATCGATTTGTACAAAAACTTCAGCAAGACCTGAAAGACTAAGGAAATGTATAACTACGCTTCCATTGGGGTACTCTTAAAAGCAATCACACCATAGGTATCCAACTAACGTGCGAACAAATGATCCAGTTATGGACAGTTGTTCATCACAAGTCATTTTCTGCTCATACAGGTTCCATATTTCACTGCACATGGCGTATCAGGAGCTGTGAATAAGTCGGGTCGTGTTAAAGTTTTAAAATGGGTTTGATGACAGAGCTTTGCGGATAGACGCAGTTGCTTTAAGCAGGACCTTACTTCCAAACATCGTTGGCTTGTTTCTGGCTCCCCTGGAGTGAACTCATCTCTCCTTTGGTTGCTCAGCCCCCCCCCCCCCAATAAATAAAATAGAATAAAAGAAAAGAAAACGTTACCACTATCATTTAAGCAACGCAAATGATGGTCGCTGTATTGTATTTGTTAATTGACATGATAATGGTTTCCATTGTAGTAGAATCAAGTGACTTCAGCGTTGGTGGGTCACTTTTGCATGGCACTTGCTACATTTGCCAAAAGCCCTCGGATTAAGATATTCCCTTGTAACCTACACCTCTGCAGCATTAAAATTGGAACTTTTTTACACTTCATGAATGCAACTCTAGTTCTTTTGCTCTCTTTATCAGTGTCATTTGCAATGACCATTGTACCCCATAAAAGCATACTTTCGATACATTTTATTCAGGACTCGAAAGTGGTCTTTTAACTTATTGAGATATATCCAATACTTCCCAGTGTTGCTTTGTTTGCTCAGTCACCAGAATATGTTCTTTGATTGTCCCACAAATTTCAAATGATAAAAAACATTTTATGGACCAAACCATTACAGCCAATGTTAGATTTTATAGTACACACCGAATGATGTGTTGTGAAGATGTGTTGTGAAGTGAAAAGATGTTGACCAAAAGAAAAAATACAGAACCCTCATTCCTGCATATGTTTGTGTTCTTATTACGGCACACACACACACACACACACACAAACACACACACACACACACACACACACACACACACACACACACACATACATACATACATACATACATACATACATACATACATACATACATACATACATACATATATATATATATATATATATATATATATATATATATATATATATATATATATATATATATATATATATATATATATATATATATATATATATATATATACAATGGAATCTCCTTGGGCCAATTCCATAAGAAGACCATTTCTATATCAAGTGTTTATCCTTAGTTAAATTATCCCTCCATTATGATCACTCCCTGATTCAGAACATTTTCCAGTCTCTCAGGTGGCCTGCATAGGGAGATTGAACTGAACATACAAACAGACACAGACAGACAGACAGACAGGCAGACAGACAGACAGACAGACAGACAGACAGACAGACAGACAGACAGACAGACAGATAGATAGATAGATAGATAGATAGATAGATAGATAGATAGATAGATAGATAGATAGATAGAGAGAGAGAGATAGATGTAATCTTGGACTCGACATCCGATAGCAGGCTCAGAACCAACTTTTTGATCATATCACATGCTTTGTAACGGTGATATTTACCTTTGCGTGCATCCTATATTCCTCATACTTTTTTCGAACAAAAAACAAAAACTTTCCACTCTTACTGTAGTTTTTTTTCACAGTCGAATTAGTATGCTTTGCACATTCGTTGAATAACATGTCGAAATTTGGCGTTTTCAAACAGATATTATTTATCTGTCCCACACAGAAAACATTATCACTAATGAATTTAACTCCTGAAACCAAGTAGGAACATAACTCAAGATATATATATATATATATATATATATATATATATATATTATAATTACTGCCTTGTTTACATTAAATGTTAAACCTTGGTAGTTGTGATCAAAGCCAAAACACATTTGCATCAATCTGTGTTCAATGGACACCTAAACCTTCAGCAAAATGCATGGACATGAACGTTCATTGAATATATAAAGTATGCCTTTTAGTTAAAGATACACTTAGCATATCCGCAATGCATGGTTCTTATGCCAGCACATTTTATTTTTGGTAAAGCAAAAGATAGGAAAGAGGGAAGGAATATGCCCCTTGAACAGTTTTCCCCACAGTGAAATGATTAAGCAAAACACATGTTGTGCATTATCTAAGCTTAGTTTCGATTCCGAGGAATGCTGAACAAGGGTTCCTGATTAATACATCATGCGGTTTTATATCTAACACATTGATTATTGTAAAACGAAATACTAAATAAAACTTGCAACTATTTTCCTGGAAAGAATGTTTGTAAGAACAAAACCAATCGGCGTCTCAGTGAGTCGTAAAGTGTTTATATTCAGTCGATTTATCGGAAAAATGTAATAAAAACGCTAAACCGTAGAGGAGCAGCTTGAAAATACTTCTGTCGAAATATGTAAAGCCTATGTTGAACACATCACCTGGCCTTGAGATCCAGTCCCATTGAGTTACAAAAACACTTTCGTGTGTCGGCAGTAGTTTGGAGCTTCATCTCATCATTAAGAACATGTTTTCTATACAATGTCATTCACCACAGACCTTTTCTCCATCGGAGAGTGCTTCATATACTGTTTCTTTTTCTATCATTTCTGGAGGTTGGAAGTGACACCTCCGTCAGTTTTGACATCTGTATTGCATAAGGCTGTCTTGAGGGTAAGTAGTTAGTCAATACTTGCACTTTTGCCGAAGACTACAAGACAGATCATTACGATTTCCTCAAACATTTTGCTCTATTATACGCTCATATCTGCTGGATAAGACACAGTCGCCAATGGCAAAGGTACCCAACGGTGGATAAATGATTTTGCTTCGATGCAATTGATATTTTATAGCGGGGATCAAAGCTTTGTCCCTCTTAAAAGTTTCTTTATCAATATTGTATACTGGTATCCGTGCCTTAAGTATGCTATTAATAGGGATTGCAATGATTCAGGTAGCATTTGGTGGCGCTGGGTTATTCACCAGGCATAACAACAGTGAATCAAAAGAATTACCCTACGAACATTTATCTGGCAATATCCTTTTTCGAATGACTCACGAGAAGGAATGGCCCTGTTGCACTGAAGACACGTGGCTATGAACCTATGTAGCATCACAATTTAAATGGATCATTAGGGATATTGCCAGGTGGCAGAACTTCCGCATTTGTATGGAAATGGAACAAGCTCTTATATTTGATGGAACGTGCCCAAGGCAAAATATAACGAAGCCTCCAGTGAAGAGAAATGATGAAATTAAAAACTGGTCTATGGAATTGACTATATAGATTTGCATTTAGGTCCTTGTGACCTTGGATCCGTTAGGAAACGTGTAGTAAATGTTACACCTGACAATTTTTTTTTTTTTTAATGTGAGCTTCCATGGGGTAAGGATTTAAAGTAAATATTAATCTGAAATGTGAAGCAAATTTTATAGGGTAAAGCCATGTCTGTCTGCGTGTGTAATATGTATGTATGTATATATGTATGTATGTGTGTATGTATGTATGTATGTATGTATGTATGTATGTATGTATATATGTATGCATGTATAGCACATGCATATATATATATATATATATATATATATATATATATATATATATATATATATATATATATACATACATACATACATACATACATACATACATACATACATACATACATACATACATATATACATATATATATATATATATATATATATATATATATATATATATATATATATATATATATATGTATAGGTCATACGGATTTAACAAGATGGTCTGTTCTCATGTTGTCATTTTGATCAATTGAAGCTGAAAATGAATTGCCACCTTCAATGATTTATTGTGACCGAATAATGAATGCCTACTGACTTACCAACATGATATTTTCCGAAACCGAATTTGATTTTTTGACACTTCCAAGTTTTAATATATCTTCCAACATCTATTGCTTTCCTTCTTACTTTCAACCTCAATGCCACCATATGGTTGATAGACCACCACCATCTACTGTTGATAGAGATTCTCCAGTGACAGATCTCTAGATAAAAAAAATAGTTTAGCGGGTTTACAATGAACATGTCCAAATTTGTCATAATATAACTATGCACAAAACTATTTTAGAAGACCAACCGCTACTTTGGGAGGTCTGCAAGGTTTTGATCTCCGTCATTCTACTCAGCAGAAAAGCTATAATAGAAGACACACCCAGACTTCAGGCTGCTAAATTTTAGCAATCAAAAGTGACAGTTCCCGCTTTCCACAGTTTCATGTTTGCAACTGGCCAATCATTTTTACGTCATTTAATCAATATTGCAGAGACAGGTTATTACCTTTTCTGTCTGCAGTATCTTGATCAATTAAAGGTACATGTATGTATGTATGTATGTATGTATGTATGTATGTATGTATGTATGTATGTATGTATGTATGTATGTATGTATGTATGTTAAAAAAGCAACCTGCCTATTCTTACTTGACCTAATAACATAATGTGTTCTTGGTATGTTTACGATTGAAGCTACCCTGGAAGATTTTCAGGTCATAGGGCAGGGAGAACTCTATTAGAAGACGCAACCTGACTGCATCATCTTCCATAAAAAAATGTATTCGAATATAAGCCACAGATTCAACTGGTTAATTTGCGGTATAAATGAATCATAATAATAGATAGATAGATAGATAGATAGATAGATAGATAGATACATAGATAGACAGACAGACAGACAGACAGACAGACAGACAACAGACAGACAGACAGACAGACAGACAGACAGACAGACATATAGATAGATAGATAGGTAGATAGATAGATAGATAGATAGATAGATAGATAGATAGATAGATAGATAGATAGATAGATAGATAGATAGATAAAACTCAAAGAACCCAGATGATCAAATAGCAATCTGATACCCACAAGAATATTAAATACATGCAAAATACCAGCCATATGAGGAAGAGAATGATTGCACAGAAGATGGACTAAGTGCTTGCATTGCATTTAGTCCGTGGACGACAGAACAAAGTAATCTGAACTTGTAATGAGATTGTCTTCCGCTGGATTACATGTGTGCAAAACAAGCAGAGTTTTAATCTCTCTCTGGTATACCATGTCAGCCTTGATTATCTTAATGAAGGAATTTCTCATTCAATCTAGAATAAGTGGGGTGTTTTGCATACTCTCTCCCTCTGTAGGTGTCAAACTCACATGTTCAGGAACAAGGTGAGCTGAAGTTTATACTCACACGTGGCAGATAAAGTTCGACCTTTTCACTTACATGATGTCGTTACCGCTAATTTCACGATGGATGTACCTTCACAAGATTCAATTATGGGCGCCCAGAGGGACGCATTTACGTAGCTCTCAATTTTGTGATAAGAGACAGGAGCCTACAAACAGCAATTTCACTGCCATAAAGTCCAACTAAGATGGCTACCGCACACCCGGAAGCCGCAAACTCCGAGAGCAAGACTGTATGTATGAATACGTAAAATGTGCCTGCTCCATGCATTATGGACACGTCCACATAGAGATGGAATGCATTTTTAACGCACCAGTGGAAACATTGGCGAACATCATAACCTTTTACTCGGCCCAAATTACGGTACAGATCCATTATCTTCCATGTAATGGTGATTAATGGGAACATGACATACATTCTTTTTGTTAAGTTGAGGTCACTGAGACATCAGGTGTAATACATGAAAATGCAAAAGTCATTTCTCGCTTTTTAGTGTCTTCAGTTCCATCACGTGTACACAAAATCGCGTGTACCCTCTGCCAAGTGCTGTGTGGCCATATTTATAAGGATAAAAATATTCAACGCTCTATGGATTATAGTAAGGTTCAGGTAGCGGAGACTGGTTATATAGTTGACTTCCGGTTTGTTGTTGGATCATACTTCAAGAAAAGTCATACAATTGTGTTTCATTGATGCAGTATGATATTCCTCAAATATACATTCTGGCTGATACGGACATCTTGCCTACTGCTGGAAACATTACGAACACCCATGGTGTACAATCGTAGCCACAAAATAATTAGACGGATTATAGTTGCTGGACGGGCATATGTTTAACATACTTGTAGTTGGGGACATTACTAATGCGTTTTGTCTAAGTGTGTACGCAACATTTTTCCCGGGCAATATGATTAGGTATTTACACTATTTTGGACGAAGTTCGATTTGTAGCATTCAAACAAATGGACAAATGAACCATTACAACGCAAGTGTAAATGTAAGAAAACACAAACTATACTCAGTATATCTTTTCTGACCTAAGAATGGAATTCTAAGCATTTTATACTCGTAGACAAATACGTAAGTGTTGCATGGCAAATTTTGACAATTTTTTCGTGTATACCAGAACTAACGTGTGAAAAATTTATCTCGAATATGCAGCGTCATTCAGTAAGTTCTTCTCTGCAGTATTCTAATTTTTCAGTTCTTGAATGAACTATAATGAATGAATGGATGAATGAATGAATGTAAACGAAGGAATGCATGAATGAGGGAATGCATGAATGAATGAATGAATCAATCAATCAATCAATCAAACAAACTATCAGTTCCTGAATGAATGAACTACCGAATGCCGACAGGAAACACCAATCAAGGAGACGGGCAAACAAAGTAATAATGTTTTTGATGCAATTCAACATAGTTGCAAGAGTATGTGTCACATTTTACGTACTCTCTGCCACATTTTCCGTTTCTCTATGACAGATACAGAAATTATATTGTCACTTTGTCTATGAGCCTATGCCTTAACAAATAAACGTGTTGAAGGGTGCTGGATGTTGGCATAGGGACTCAGCAATAACGTCCATTTTCTAGTCTTGGGTTATGAAATGAGACTACTGTGCAAAGCTGGGGGGACAGTTAACGTAGATATGCAATTCAAGTCTCAGAGCAGTACCCTCGAATCTGAAGTAGGTACGTATGGTTTTACCGTTATGTTTCTCTTCGTATCTGATTTCCATCAATAACATGGCCACAGACCACAGTTATAAATCCTTCTATTTTTCATATAAGCGTTTTTTTAGTCTAAAGAATCGTCATTTTGGTATTTTAAGATTCCATGAACGGCATTTAACAGATAAGAATGTCGGAAAAACACCGACGGATTTTTGTCATATAATTCCCAGCTCGTTAATTTGTGATATTTAGAATACGAAACAACACGTGGATGTCAGCTTTATACAGGTGTATGAACTGTGCTCTTGATAAGGTCACAGCATTGTCTTGCCCCACCATAAAGCTCCCACCTGGCCTAGAAGACAGTGCACATATATGACCACTAATGAAGCAACTCTGTGATGCACTAAATCTGACTTAGCAAACTGTATTTAAACAGAAGCTACAACATGCTGAAAACACAATATTTTCACAATTGCGGACTATCTGCGTTGGGATGAGCAACCAGCCAATCACAACTGTGGTCTGTAACCACATCCGATGCGGACAATTAAAGAACTGAATTCCAGGTTTCATTTGCTATAAACTACCCGCCCCCGGACATGGCTGTAGCAGGCGTCAGGACTGTTCCTAATTATCGATAATGATAATTGCGCAATATGATAAAGGTTCTGATAATAAAAGTAGTGGTATTATTAAAAGCAAGAGGAGGAGGATACTATTTTACACAAACCTAGGTCATCAGGTAATTCACATACAAATACACATTAATCATAACACACAACATCCAAATACAAATACATATACACGCAAACAGGCACTCGGAACTTTTGAACTGCGAAATAATGTGGTCAATTATAAAGCAATATTGAATTGCTTCGTTTTAGGACCCCCCTAGCAACCATTCAGCAGAGCATAGGCAGACCCTACACCCTGGTGACCAGCTCAACGGCACCCAGCCCACGTATGTAAGTAACATTTCCGTGTAATCAAGTGGGTTTATGAGAAGGCCATAACCATAAAGCATTTCATTATGTGGAATAAAATTTCCGTAGTGTATTAAGAACACGACGTGTATCCCACGCTATCCGACTCGTACAGGGTATCCTTAGCTAAACTACATCGTACTTGTCAGGGTTTAAATACACTTTAACAAGGTATTCATCAAGGCTCATCACTATGCCAACGATAAGGTTTACCAGGAACACATCAAAAATACTTGGGAATAAGAAAATTACAAAGTGACCTCTGTGAACAGTCAAGCAGACTAATTAAAATAAATGACGAGGGAGTACCATTTTATACAGCAATACCCACGCACACTTTATTCAAGACTGCTAAAAGATTTTTTTTTTGTAATCGTTTACCAACACCGAGCACTTGCTTGAAAATGCTGCTTGATTCAAGTGAAGTTTACGTGTGTAAAATACGACATAATGACAGTTTTCCATTAGTGTACTTCCACTTTAATGACAATACCAGAATTCATAAAACCAGAACCTGCCAGGCCATGAATAGTTTTTCATTAGCACGCAATTAGTTTTGATGTCTGTATGACATAACAGTTATCAGTAACATTGTATTTTACGCCGATAACACCCATCGTTTTATTTACAAAAAAAAAAAAAAAAAAAAAAAAAAGAAAAGAAAAAATCATCTGGGTCGAAGCACCAAACAGATTTCTTTTCCATAACGTTGCTTGGGCCTTCAAGCAAACATCTTGATTCATTACTACCAAGCAATAAGCACTACGCGTTTCGCTGATTATGACTTGTATGAAACATATATTGCAGATCTGGCATACGTCAAATTTGTTTTATAAACTGTTATCTGTTGTAGTCCCACTCTTTTACGGAGAAGTTTTTTTACGAGTAAATAATTAATATGTATTGAAACAAAAACAAAAAACAAAAAAACAAAAAAAACAAAAACAAAAAAGAAAAAAAAACAAAAACAAAAACAAAAACAAAAAAGAAAAAAAAACAAAAACAAAAACAAAAACAAAAACAAAACAGACCAAAAAAAAAAAAAAAAAAAAAAAAAAAAGAAAAAGAAAAAGACAGAAAAAAATATAGAAAAAAAGAAGGGAAGGCGCCATCATGCCTGGTGCAACTGGTCCTTAAACCAAAAGCTTTATAGCGTATGAGATCCCATAATGCACTTCAGCTTATATACTTCTGAGCTTAGGAAATAGAGAGGCGT
Organism: Hermodice carunculata; assembly: GCA_964020975.1. NCBI lineage: Eukaryota > Metazoa > Annelida > Polychaeta > Eunicida > Amphinomidae > Hermodice > Hermodice carunculata. The sequence continues at coordinate 58,115,616 of OZ026618.1, read as the reverse complement.
GTCATACCGTGTGTAAAACCTATCTGCCTCTGACAAACATGTATCATAGGACAACAGTTAGCGATACAGCCCGTAATAATGTCATGAAGAAATATACGAGCCATGGCCATATCCTCCCATTCCCAGGTTTGATTTTTAAGACTTTGCCCATATGGATAAGAATCTTCAAATAACATGTATGTGTTGAGCAGACATTAATTGATATATAACTCTTAGCTGCTTTCTTCGGAACGGAAACACATAGCCCAATCAAAAGCTAACACACATACGAAACAACATATTCCTTCCATACTACATACAGTTTCACACGTAGGAGACTCATTAGAAATTGTAACATTCTTTGGAGAGGTTTCCACATGGGATCAGATGTATTTTGTCTCTGATGGTTTACTTCGTTCCAAAATAGAGTAATTTACTTGTCATAAAATGAATTATTTTCATCGATGTTTTAGAAGTCATAATTGCGCTGTAGACGTTGCCCGAAATTTTGACTTTTATGTGCTATGAGTCAAAGTGGCATATGTTGTATATATGCTCAAATTTGATATTTCTTTAGTGGTCCTGTGCTCTGGTCCTTGCCACAAGATAACGTTTGGTTTCTTTTCAGTACCTTTTCGCTGCACTGTGCATCACTTTTGATACTCAGCCTGGATAGTTTTTGTGGTCGGTTACAACCGACCACTGTTTGATCCAGAGGCTCTGAAGGAAGTAGCAATGTACATCATATCTCTTGTATGCAATCGTTCAGGAAGCGGTACTTCAGATGAAAATCTGGCAAAACTTTACGTTACTTTTGCCCGTTACAACCGTCAAATTTGCATGCTCAAACACAGCATAGCTCCAACCACTCACAAAGATTGTGATGGACCTGGTCACATATAGCTTATTTGCAATGAACAGTGTGGTTGGCCCCTTCAGCTTTTGGTTGCAATACGCTGCATACATCCTGTTTGTGCGAACATCATTCAACCAAGATCATGCCAAAACGTAACTGTTACCTGTTGTTGATGAAAATAATCGCATGCGGAATTCTTTTCCAGTGGGTGGAGCCCATATCATTATATCATTACGCGTTTCTCCTCATGTCTGTATGCATGATATTAAATGTAAGCAAGGTAGATTACAAGGGTGGTTTGGAGTTGCAGCAAAATATTCATCAAACAGCATCGCTTCAGTCACCGGAAAAAATATCGCCCATTCCAATTTCGTATAGCCTGAAACATGTGAAAAGTGTTATGGTCTGACTCAATCAGCATAATAAACGAGTAAGGCTAAAGTGTTAAGACCGCTGACTGGTCATTGTCATGCAATTTCAAATCACTGTTAAAATATGTTTCAGATTTAGTTGGAGAAAGATTTTATGAAACCGTTTGCAAATAAAAAGAGGTGTGGTCGGAAGAGTTACTGTAAGCATGGGCGAATATAGCCTGCAAAGCAGACAAAGTTCCGTGTTACTTGCCAGTGGAGTAGACAAAATACAAAGCTTGGGTCTGCTCTGGAGGCAAGGACGAATACTTTAAGAGACAAAGGTGTCTCAGTAGCTGATAATCGATGTTTATCATTAAACTATCTCACTATGACATTATGAGGTCACTGTTCCTTATCGTAGGGTACGTTCAGGTTGTACATGAATGTAAGTATAGCGCCTTTTGACGCCATGGTTCAGCGTATCAAACTGAAATGCGTAGCTAAACAAATGGAATTTGCCTGTGACTTAATTATTTTACATCACTTTATTATAGTCTTGTAGTTTAAGATGTTTTTTTTATTTTTATTTTTTTGCATTATGACGAATATCGTCAGCAAAAAGCCCCTTTAAGAGGACTATTATCATTTCAGCTTAATCCGTGGGCATGCAACAAAGACATATTCTAGCGTAACCCGAATATACATATAGTTTATCTAGCTATATGCATATACGGGTAATCAATTTTACTTTGTATACAGTTCTAAAAACATTAAAAAAAAAAAAAAATCGATACCCATAAGCTGTACAAAAATACCCCTTACCCCATTTACCCTATAAATATGATGCGACTATTGCATTTTCTGTTCAACTTGTACTGTACTAATATTACTTCATACTACTTTACACAACAAATTGCATCATCATCCTCACGGGAATTTTTGCATACCCTATTTAGGCCAGGATCTTGTCCGAATTGATATTAGTTTAGTTATTTAGAATTCCCAGACACACTATTATTCAAATATATTATTCTAACTTCCATTCATGGGTTTATGGTAGCTGCATCCAATTAACCATGAACCATGAACCAATGTTGTGCATTTTCCTTTACTTGATAAGACACTTTTGTTGCACCCAAAGAGATTTCCTTACAAATCACTTGTGTGTGAGTGTGTGTGTGTGTGTGTGTGTGTGTGTGTGTGTGGGTGTGTGTGAAATAGTTCCGATCTAAGGTCACGTGCTGGTGTTAAAATCCAACCGTAGTGTACCTTTCCTTCACATGTAATACCAATTATTTTTATAAGAAAAACCCTTCTTGAATCACATTTCCCAGACAATAAATTCAGATAAAAGGATAGGGACGTCCGGATGCATCGTGACGATTTGTTGCTTTCAGCTAACAGGTGGAGAATCCCTGTCGTTTTTGCCCGTCGGGTAATATCATACATGATATAAACATATGCTATCGATAATAAAAACATGAACAATTCCACTGGTTTAGCATGGGGGTGGGGGAGGGGGCATAATTATGAAAATCTGCAGTGCGATTATAAACCACAGAATTACTGAGTTGCTTCAGATGGCGGTGGAGGTAAGGTTCATACTCCTGTTTGGATATATATATATATATATATATATATATATATATATATATATATATATAGGTTAGACATTGACAAGTTGGCTTATGGAGCGCAGAAAGTGGGACTACGGAGTAGAGTTATGATTACAAGATAATCTTTTTGGATGAAAAGACACGAATACAGTAACAAAACAAAACCAACCCAAAAGGGTAGTACATATACACTTACGTCACCACCACCAACATTACTACTACTACCGTTTATTTTACCATGGGAACATCATAAATGAGTCCGCAATGTCACTTCGTTTTGAACTACTATTTAAATAACTTGGGAAACTAGATATACGTTGTCCACCTGACCGATGAGAAATAAAATGACTTCAAACCTGATGTACCAAGGCTAAGCACATACATTAATGGTGCATCGAGACCCATATTGTGTAGATCTCTCAGTTATTTAAGGGGATGTTTAAATTGATAAATGTATTGTGCATGATCAACGCATCAAGTTCCCAAAGGTATTGTTTAAAACCCTGTTTTGAATCAGACATTTCGGTTAAGTACGTTCGTCCCGTTGGGTTAAGAGTGTGTCAACAGCTATCTGCTGGGTATGTAGCACGTTTCATCCACCCACGCCCAGCCAAGCTGTTGATCTCACGTATGGGTTTTTGACATATTGCATCCACAATCGTCAACAATAGTTTTATTACTTAAGTTGAAACAAATAGCCACAAATATTAAAGCAGGCAACGTTTCATCCCAGGCGGTTTAACATTCAAAAAGATTACAATTTATTGTATGTTTTATCATGCTTCTTGTCAAGCATACCCTAAAAGAACCCACTGAATATAACCATCAATGTAACGCACATGTACATTAGTCTTTATTGTACAGGAAACTAGTGCCTCTGGCTGTAACCAGGTAACAATTTTAATGGATGAAAAAGGAGACTATTATAAAAGCAATAGATGCAATAAGAGACAAACATAAAAGCAACAAAATGTCAGTTTCAAAGGACACGTTCCAAGTCTCCAGACAGGGATATCCTCGTCCTTTTATATCTTATTGTTTGTTTGTTTATTTTTGTTTTTTGGTTCTAATTTTATTTTATTTTATTTTTTTATTTTGTTTGTTTGTTTGTTTCCTTGTTTGTTAGTTTGTTTTTTGTTTTTGTTTTTGTTTGTTTGTTTGTTTTTTTTTTTTTTGTTTGTTTGTTTTTTTGTGTGTGTTTTTTTTTTGGTGTTTTTTTTTTTTGTTTTTTTTTGTTTTTGTTTTTGTTTAGTTTGGATATGCCACCATCTAAGCAAGGCCAGTCATTTGGATGTTATATTAGCAAGTAGTGGTCATAATTTCCTTTGCCACTTTTTATATTGTTTAAATTCAGTTAACAGAAGAGACAGGAAAAACAGCTATGCGTATTGTACTCGTTGTTAAGTCGACATTAAGTTTTTTAATGTGGTTGATTTGCTCTCTTGAATGTGACATGATGGGTGTTACTGCAGAACATACGTCTTATTTCAATACGGCTGATTGGGATATTTCAAATACGTACCCAGAGTACTCATAGAACGCCCCATCATTAGTGCTATGAGTTCGTAACTCCAAGGGATCCATCGCAGATATATTGACATACCTTTTTCTCCTGATTAGATTTACTAACATGTCCCTGATGCCGTGTATTCCGTGCCTTCTTTTCTTTTAGACAGATATAATATGCCAGCCGCCATGTTATTTTTACGACGTATTGTGGACGCGTTTCATGTAGGGTGTTTGAGTGATCGACGGGTACAAAAAAGACACAGAGACAAAAAGGGCGCCAAGAAACGAAAGAAGGGGAGAAAAGAAGGACAGAAAGAAAGAAAGAAAGAAAGAAAGAAAGAAAGAAAGAAAGAAAAAAAAACGAAAGAAAGAAAGAAAGAAAGAAAGAAAGAAAGAAAGAAAGAAAGAAAGAAAGAAAGAAAGAAAGAAAGAAAGAAAGAAAGAAAGAACAACCCAGAGCCAAGGAGCCAAATTGCAGGACTTGAACCCTCTTCAGCTGCTAGTGTGTGATTAAGATGATTTTTCCATATGAATCTTTCCATGATGCTAGAATAAAGGGTACCTATTCAAACGTGCCCCCCCCCCCTTTTTTTTTTTTTTGATATTGAAATGGCCGAAAAACGAAACATCCGTCGGTTTTAGTCTGACTCAAAGCAGAAACATCCAGATACTATTAGATAGTTTTGACCAATAGGTGCCAATGGTACACATTCGAGATAACATAATTTTCCGTAAACAGTTCCTCTGGTGTATATATTTTTGTATGAAACGGGGGTTATCCTTTTTGTAAGAATTATGAATTGTGAAAATGAGCAGTGATTTTATTTTATATTTATAGGCTTGAAAACAAGAAACATCTAGTCTTCAAGAAAAACAAAACAAAAAACATTGTTTGAAAAAATAGACAAAGTGATGTTTTATGGCGAGGACATGTGTCCTAGCAGGCATTTGCAGGAACGCGATTATATCTTGTTCTCAGAGAGAAGAGATTTAACATTCTCTTGTATACAAAAAGCTTTAGGATACTATGGATCCCGAAGATTTTTCATCATTCGCTGCATGGGACCGTCATGGTTTCACAAAGTAAGTTGAATCAAAGATTTATTTCAAATTAGTCAGACATTTCAAAGAGCTGGTAGTATTTTACCTCCAACTATAGTGTGCTTTCTCAAACACTCAACCAGACACATTTCGGAAACTTTAATCATGCCTATAAAATGGCAAGAACGTTTAAACATAGGCAACAAAGTACACACAGAATCCATTTTGATATACATACACACATACACTCGCCCGTATCAAATTACTTGCATTGCCATAAGATTATTACGGTTCTGCTTTAAAATTCTAAGCAATGTATTTTGATATGTCTATAAAGGCTGTTGATATCTTCACTGTCTCTATAGTATCTACTGTTACTGTTAAACTTCTGTTTAACTCTACACTACAACCTGAAAAAGACTCTAATGGGCAGTTTTGTTTTTGGCGGAGAAAGACGAATCGGAGCTGGATAGTCACTTTAATATCAGTGTTACTGTAGAGTTGTAACAAAGCCCAATTGACTAACAATCTGAACAAAAAGTAAATAGTCAGAAACTTTTATTTCATAACGTCAATATTAACTCGTCAATAAAAACAAATCCAGCGGCTGATTAAAGAATATTATGATGTGAACCTCTTGCAGGAGATTTATCAGAGAACTTAGCTGCAATGAGTAACACAGAAAAAAAAGTGTCAGGTAAGAAATGTGTTGCGTAAGTCACTTTCTGAAAGTCTGCATCCTAGCTTGTATCTAGGTAAATGGAATAGGTCTGAGCGTGTGTAATAGTCAGTGCATAATGGGTCATTAATTGTGAAATGTTGACATTTGTCTTCCTGTGGGTTAATTGCTATATGACTTATCGTCGCGATATAGCGTATGATTAACATTATGCTCGTACCGTGCAAATACTCATTTTGTGAGTTTATAAAAGAGTCGCCCTATTTTTCAACACCGAGTCCTGTTTAAAGTTTTCTGCGTGCCTTCAATGGTGCACGCACAGTGGCTTCATCAATAGTACCGTCGCAAACCATAAAAAAAAAGTCACGAAATTGAGCGGGTTATCATTTCTAATCGTCTACATGTTCAATTAAATAGACTCGAGTACCTGCACCGATCTGTATGTATATGTATATTGGCAACTATGTATAATAACAAAGTCGAATCGCTGCAGTATATTCTATTAAAGGCTGCTGAAGTCTCAAACCATATGTTATTTTACATTTATCATAGCTAAACAGGAGTAGTTAAATATATTTCATGAAAGCAATGGATTATTAATTGTAGATAGACCACAATGCTCATATATATATATATATATATATATATATATATATATATATATATATATATATATATATATATATATAGAGAGAGAGAGAGAGAGAGAGAGAGAGAGAGAGATATATATATATATATATATATATATATATATATATATATATATATATATATATATATATATATACATATTGAACAAAACTCGTATAGCACTGCAACTGTGCGGGACCTTGGACGAGGAAAATATAGACTAATTGCCTCAAGGTCTCAGTAGCTATGTCCACAGCAGTATCAAATTAATGACCATTGTGATAGTATTCACGACAGCCCAGGACCACCAAGCTGAAGCACCGCTATAAAAGGGTCACACCGCCCATGCTTTAAACTGAAAAATCCATTCCCAGTGGCTTTTACTACCACCACTGCATGTGGTAACATGGCATTTATCATGAAATACTTTGAAGGAGCTGTGACATAGCAAAATGCTATACTCAATAATCTAGTTTTAAGTAAAGGTGGCACCCACGTAATGCGACGATGAACATAAATATACCTCTAATTGAATGCATCAAAGTACACCTGGTCCACCAATCTTGGAAAATGACAGTTTTCTGGAACTAAATACAAGTTTTTTATTGTGTTTGAGAGCCTAATTATAGAAGCTGCCAATAGTAGCAAAATTGTACTTTTAGTGACGAAAGGAAACCATAATCGAATATGACTGATTTTGCTGATGCAGAACTTGTATGAGCTTCAGGTTACCATGTGAAGGAGCGTCCACTGCTTTGTCTTGTTCAATTTACCAAATGGCCAGCAAAAAGCAAATCTATAAGTAGTACGTGATTGAACACATGAGGGCAAAAATCAGCCTTATGGGCATTCACTCTTGGCCATCGAATCAGAAGCCAAATGCTGTGAATATTTAAGTCTAATACCCTGCCTATGGAAGGCGGATACAATTTCAAGAGGTATCCTGCCACATGAATAATTGCAAAAAGAAACCAAAAGTTATGAATGGGAATCTACCAAGCCAAACTTTGGCCTAAAACCTGGGTCACTGCCGACAATTAACGTCAAATTAGAAGGCATAACAGTGCATGGAAAAGAGTAAGGAAATATGCCAGAAGTAATGAAAAATAAAAAAAGAACGAGCAAACAAAAATAAAAACAAAAAAAAAAAAAAAGAAAAAGAACACACACACACACACACACACACACACACACACACACACACACACACACACACACACACACACACAAACCAACACTGGAAGGCTATCGATACTGTAAAGGTTTCCGTACTATTTCAGTTCTAGCAAACAAGACGACACCTCGGGTCTGTTTTTTTTTTTATAAACTCAGGCATAATCTTGTTGGTGAGAAAATGAACATACAGCAGTGGTGGAGCCTAGCAAAATCCATTTTAGGATGCAAATTACGCTTCAGCATCAGTCCCCTCATCGAAAATGACAACATCATTTCCAATAACCGGGAAACAGTCGAACTGTTTAACAAAGTATTTGCTAGCCAGTGTAAAGTTCCTGCTGATGATGACTCACCCCCTCGTCTTGATTTTGTGCTTTGCACAAATGCTAGACTTGAACTTCTGCGGTTGAATGAAAATAACATATGCAGTGTTCGAGCATCACTCGAAACCAGTTCCGCAAAGGGCCGTGACGGCTAGTGTAACTACCTACTCAAAATTAACAGCTCATGTATACCAAAGTCCTTAACTAAACTAATTAGCTTCTCCCTATCAGTTGGTGTGTTTCCTTTTCAACAGAAAAAAAATAACACATTCCCTGGCTGCAAAAAAACAAACAAACAAACAAAGAAACAAACAAATAAAAGACAAAACAAAAAAAAAAACAAAAAAAAAAAAAAAACAAAAAAAAAAAACAAACAAACAAACAAACAAACAAACAAAAAACAAATAAATATATATATATATATATATATATATATATATATATATATATATATATATATATATATATATATATATATATATATATATATATATATATATGTATATTCGGGACACAACTCACATGTGATGCCCGCCCCATATCCTTGATGTGAAATATCACAAAAGTCTTTGGAAGACTAGTTTACAATAGTTTATGTGAGTACTTACGTACTTAAAAGCTCTGGTATTGTTTCAAATGATTCAACCATTAGCCACTAAATAAGAATAGTACGTTAGCTCTACAATATTATGGAACTCAACAAAGAGGCTTGGGTGGTCTGTATCGATATATCCAAGGCCTTCGATAGAGTGCGGCATTTCGGTGTTATTTTGAAAATGCGTCAATTGGGAGTAACAGGACCGCCTGTTGAATAGTTTGAAGGTTACGTAAGCAATCGCCTGCAGAGTATTGTTATCCATGCTGAAAACCGTCCGTGGCCACCGGTTTAGGCCGGGGCGTCCCTGGGATCAGTGTTCGGCCCTTTCATTTTCGTATTTATTTAAATGACATAGTTGACCATATCACTCACACAATGGGCTCTTTGACGATGACACCAGTATCACTGAAATAATCTACGATAACACAGCCTCTCGGATACGGGTTAGTACTGATCTTGCATTTCCTATCCAGGAGAAGCACAGTATGGCGCTTGAAATTCAGTGCTAATTAACACCGTTCAGATTTATTCTGCTGCATACCTGATGAAGAGGCAAATGTTACCTTGTCTCTTGATGATTTTGCATTACCTGAGGACACACATCATACACATCCAGGTATCATGCTCTCTCGTGACCTTACAAGGCACACATTAACTTCGTCCTGACAAAAGCAGGTAAGCAAGTATCTCTGATGATAAGATGGAATTCTAACTTTCCAAGAAACCCTTAGCAGTTTGTATTTATCTATGACCCCCACAATTAAGAATATTGCGGTGTCCTCTTCAAACGAAACAGTCAGGAGCTTTTTTTTTACTGCGGGACTCCTAAACTCACGAAGGGCTTACAATACGAAGCTGTTAAACTTTGCTCAACTGGGAGTAAATGTACGTCACGAGATAGATTATTAGGTGTACTATATGTAGGTTGGATGCCATTACAATACACACAAGTAGACAATTCTAAGTTGGTGTTCTTGTACAAAACATTAAACAAGCTTAGTTCCCCCTTTGCCCCTCTCTAAATCACTTCCTGATTAGGTGCTAAAACAGCCTCATGCTTTGAATCTGGTGACCGCTTTGCAAATATTCTTCACACGCAGTTTTGTTTGGAGTGTTCAGGACTCAGTTATCATTTATATTAAATCAACATTGTGCTCTTAGCAAATAGTTCGAATGGCCCAAGGATCAAATATTTTGTCACTACATTTGTCCTGTCCCACCTGTGGACTTTCTAAACGGAAACTGCTGAGATCAGTCGCAAACGTTCCCGCCACTGGTGCACACCCAGATTGATAGCTTTGTCTTAATGAAGACAGACTCATAGAAAGTGTGCCAGCTGGCAGTTGTGAACGCACAGATGAAGCTAACACTAAAATCTTTAATGCCATCTAAGTGTGTATAATGGAGGCTACACGTGTTCCGTATTAGTTACAATAGTATATATTTTTTTTTCGACAAGCAGAACTTCTGTATTGTCCTGTGTGTGTTGTAAATAGTACATGTACGTCTGTATGTCCTTGAAATTTCCTCGATTATCTCTTGCCGAACTATTAGACCTTTCCACAGGTTGAAATTAAATAAGGTAACTATACAATACAATTCAATAGAATGCAATGTAATAAAACAGGACAGCATAAGCATCTGAAAGGCTTTGGTCCATTTCAGAAGAACGGAAACAGAGGTTGTATGAAGGTGTGAAACCCAATACTCAAAGAGGCGAAAATAGCTTGGGTACACAAAAAATGGAGGAAATAAGTCGAGAGGAAAGATGAGAAACACGATGGAAATGATCAAAGTTTAGCAGACGACCACTCGGTAAATTATCTATTATTTGAAAAAGCACAACCATCTGACAAGATGCGGAATACAAATGAAGCAAAGGTGAAATCCTACCCATTTGATAGGTAAAAAAAAAAAACATAAAAAAATACCCGAGAAGATGCAGAAGAGCAGGTTAAAAGTAATTTGGGTTCAAAGTACAAGTCTCTGGGGGCTAAGTGGACCTAATGCTAGGAGGTCCTTATTACCGAAAGAAAAACAAAATCATAAAAACCAAAAAGGGAAGACACTGGCAAGATAGTGCATTCAGAAAATCGTAGGATGTTTCATCTTGGACGAAGATTTACCTTGAAGCGAGAGACCAAAGGAGCGAAACAAACCTGCCATTACCCCGTGCTCAGACCATGAAACTAGACAAGGCAGACTTGAAATATGAAGGGCTTTTAAGTGAGTATGGAGGCACAACAGCTGGATTGAAAGACCAACAATTACACACAGATTACAAGAAAAAAAATTTAGAAATAAAACCGGAAGAAGTCAGAAAAAAAACCGTGGTTTGAAACAAGTTCGAATATTGGAGATAATTAAGAGCAACTCTATAATAATTTATATTCCGTAGCATTAAAGTCTCGGGAAATAGATTTTCGCGAGTTTTGTTTTCCCGAATTGCCACCACCAAAAGTGTTAATCGTACAAGACCTCCCCATGTGGGTAAGAAGTTTCTTACATTTTTAATTGAAGCACTATGCGAACAATGTTTTGTATTGTCACATTAATAGATTCAATCTGCCAAACGTTTCGATAGTTTAAAATTCCCGAAACGGGTTTAATCGAGAAAGATTTTCCCTGGCGAAAATGTTTGATTATTATACATAAAAGGCAAACTGACTCATCCTCCGATAAAATTTTGCTTTATTTTATGGATGATTAATACTTCCATACTCCTAATCAGTTTCATTATATATGTAATAGAAGCAAATGAATGATGCATTATATAATAAATGTGACAATAAAACATGTTTTGGACTGCTAATAGTACTAAGCTATTATATGCATAATTGTGTCGGTGCTTCGTGGTATTCAGCTTGATAGTGTGTGTATGTGGACGCGTCTTTTCGTTTTCGACGACATGAACTTTGAAAATTTTACGTCATTGTTTAGGGTGAGGATTGGTGAGGGATATTTTGGTTAACCAAGTTTTTTGCAGAATAATTATTGATACGTAGGCAAAAAGTAAAACTATAACATCCCTCATATAGCATTAAATGTTTGCACTGCCAGCAAACCCATAACCTCTTAAGGGGGTGCGAATTATTACTTTATGCCATATCTTGCCTGCTGACTTTACAAATATATACGTTTCATGCTATGTTGTGTGTGCACGATTTTGTACCATTATTCAAATATGTCAGGGACATTCATCTGAAGTTGAACTGATAAATGTAAATGCTATTTGTGATTCTATACATGCAAAGAATAGTTTTATTCAGAACATCCATTTTGTCGTAACACAGTTGAATGGACATAGCAATGTATGGAAATTGTCAGATCACCAATAGCTTGCTTAAATCTATGGGGGAAAAAGCAAAATAAACGTTTGTTGTATTAGGAGCTTCAAGAATAAAATACACAGGTTTTAAAATTGAACACATACCAAAAGTCAGTAACCACAAAAGATAATTCTATGCAAAGCTTGGGTACACATTTAACCTGCCCAGATGAAATTGGCATGGGAACACAAAGACTGGGTGGTGAGTTGGAATGGTATTTCTTTGCGTGGCATTGGTCCCGACTCGTCGCAATGTTATATATAATATCAAGCCATGTGACCCCTCTTCACACCTACCTGTGTGAACATGTGCACCTTTGTTCAAAATTTGTTTTGAAACCAAAAACAAAACAAAACAAAAAAAAAAACAAAACAAAGAAAAAACAAACAGAAAAAAAACAAAAAACAAAAAACAAACAAAAACAAAAACAAAAACAAAAAAACCCCCCAAAAACATAAACAAAAAAAACAAACAAACAAAAAACAAAAACAAAAACACCCCCCCAAAAACAAACACCCCAAAATAAACAAAAAAAAACACCCCCCCCCCAAAAAAAAACAAACAAAAAAAAAAAAAAAAAAAAAAAAAAAAAAAAAAAAAAAAAAAAAAAAAGCAAAGTTCGGTAGTGTCTTTGTTAGGACATTATTAATTAGATTCGGTGCGCATATATACTGCAGTACTATCATGTCCCTATTCCATTGCTATGTCAAGCAAACGAACTCTTTATAACGATCAACTGAAATGAGTGAACGTAATGATCATATTTAAGGTAGCAAAGGGAATTGAGCCGCGCGCAACAGTTCCGCGACTGGGACTTTGCACTGATGTACTTAGTTTAACATTTCACACACAAAACCGCACAAACCATTTATTGTAAACATATATGAATTGGTTAGAAACAAAGTGTCATATCAATACCTGTCTTTTTTTTCTTCTTTTTTTTCAAGGGTAGAATGTAAAACCAGACAATTGGGACAAATCTGGTTCTTGTATATTTTATATTATTTATTAAGGTAGTCCGTATTACTCATGCGGAGCACCATGACGTCACAAGGTTTCATAGGGAGTATGTCTTATAACGCATTTGATAATAGTGTAGTGTCAGCAATTTTTAATATCTAAGAGTGGTTGACGAGGACCGCCTTGACGTCACAATGGTGCCACAGAGAGTACGTTCAGCCGTAGGTGCCCAAGACCTGTCTGAAAGAGAGCGAGTATAATTGCCAGATCAGTTGTTTCTGAGAGCCAAGTTAAGGCATATTAGCTGTTTTGAGTTCACGCCCCTTGCAGTTGTTGACATGTCCATGCAGATTGCCGATGTACAATACATAAAAAACCCATATATGTGAACATTCAAGTACCCCCTCCTCCCCTAGAGAGAAGTGAATTCCCTGTCTAAGCCATCCAAAGGTTGTTTTTAGGAACACCCCACTCCTATAAAAGAGTGTTTCAACGAATTTGGTATGAATGTATAAAGTATTATTAATCCAGTGACAGAAAATGTGTTATTCACATTGTGTTATAGCAATATAAACCAAAACTGTTTTCAGGACTCATGTTCGACAGAAGTATTCATTTGAATTATTCAGAAGCCATATGGTTTATTTAGTTCCCCATAAGCATATATATATATATATATATATATATATGGCAAACGCTCCCCTAGACGTATTTAGGCCCAACGACATCATGTGCGTTCACGTCACAGATATTGTATAAACAGGGCTGATTTTGGAGGTTGTCATCAGTTGATTCCTTCTGTTCCCTATCTAAGCCATCCAAAGGTTGTTTTTAGGAACACCCACTCCTATAAAAGAGTGTTTCAACGAATTTGGTATGAATGTATAAAGTGTTATTAATCCAGTAACAGAAAATGTGTTATTCACATTGTGTTATAGCAATATAAACCAAAACTGTATTCAGGACTCATGTTCGAGAGAAGTATTCATTTTAATTACTCAGACGCCATATAGTTTACTTAGTTCCCCATAAGCATATATATATATATATATATATATATATATATATATATATATATATATATATATATATATATATATATATATATATATATATATATATATATATATATATATATATATATATATATATGGCAACGCCCCCTAAACATATTTAGGCCCAACGACGTCATGTGCGTTCACGTCACAGATATTGTATAAACAGGGCTGATTTTGGAGGTTGTCATCAGTTGATTCCTTCTGTTCCCTATCTAAGCCATCCAAAGGTTGTTTTTAGGAACACCCACTCCTATAAAAGAGTGTTTCAACGAATTTGGTATGAATGTATAAAGTGTTATTAATCCAGTGACAGAAAATGTGTTATTCACATTGTGTTATAGCAATATAAACCAAAACTGTTTTCAGGACTCATGTTCGAGAGAAGTATTCATTTTAATTACTCAGACGCCATATAGTTTACTTAGTTCCCCATAAGCATATATATATATATATATATATATATATATATATATATATATATATATATATATATATATATATGCCAACGCCCCCTAGACGTATTTAGGCCCAACGACATCATGTGCGTTCACGTCACAGATATTGTATAAACAGGGCTGATTTTGGAGGTTGTCATCAGTTGATTCCTTCTGTTCCCTATCTAAGTCATCCAAAGGTTGTTTTTAGGAACACCCCACTCCTATAAAAGAGTGTTTCAACGAATTTGGTATGAATGTATAAAGTATTATTAATCCAGTGACAGAAAATGTGTTTTTCACATTGTGTTATAGCAATATAAACCAAAACTGTTTTCAGGACTCATGTTCGAGAGAAGTATTCATTTTAATTACTCAGAAGCCATATGGTCTATTTAGTTCCCCATAAGTATATATATATATATATATATATATATATATATATATATATATATATATATATATATATATATATATATATATATATATATATATATATATATATATATATATATATATATATGTATATGCCAAAAGCCCCCTAGACGTATTTAGGCCCAACGACATCATGTGCGTTCACGTCACAGATATTGTATAAACAGGGCTGATTTTGGAGGTTGTCATCAGTTGTTTCCTTCTGTGCCCAAGAGAACAAACATAATTGGACAGGCCCAGTTTGTGGTTGCTTCATTTACGAAGCTGATGCACTAGTGTGATTTCAATGTAATATTCCACATACATGTTGACAATTATGCATCCAGAGTTCGTGCACTAAACTTGAACTATATGCCATAATTTTATTCATTCATTTCTTAGTATCATCTTATAGCATACAAATGTATATATAAGACTAAGTGTTAAATACTGTAATAATTGTTCATTACTAGCTGATCGAGTATTTCACATATTGACGTTTCTATTTTAAATCGTTTTTGTCTAATATTCAATGTGTATTTATGTCTAAATTTTACAATAACTGTATGATTTTAAGTTACAAGTTTATGTCGGTGAAAATAGCACTTATCCTGATGTTCTCTGTTTTGTAAAAACCGACATAAAATAAAGTTTGAAATGAAAATTAAATGACTTGAATCACCGCCCGTACTCTGGGGAAGCCTTTTCCGTGATTGCTGTTGCCAATACTCAACAGCAGGAACGTGAGATACTTTACTCTTAATACGTTCTATAGTTAGTCCGTATACAAAAGTACCCAACGCCATTTAAGAGATGGTTGAATCACTTTCGTATAGCGTATATAGGGCCTTGTATCAATTTCCTGATATAAAACTCGTGTAAGTTTATTACGTAACTGATTCGCAGCGCCCAACTATAACCAAGATACTAAGTTAACACTTGTCAACATGAAGACGGAAACCAGCAAAGTAAAAATGCAGTTTCCACTCCTCACACCGTGTCCTATCTCTGGTATTGCAATATCACCCAAAGCTGGATGGCTTTGAAAATTCATCCGTTTCTTGCTTAATACAAGTAGGGGTTTAAATAAAAAATGGTCATTTTTTTCAGTGCTCAACGTAGAAGAAATAGTTCAGTACAGCGTTTGAAGCCCTTTGGAGAATTATTTAGCATGTTTGTCAACAAACATTCATTCGCTCGAGCCAGCTAAAACTCGGCATTTTCTTCTCCTTTTTATCGCGCTAATATAGCCTTTTTTATTCATGTTTCGTGACAAGAAAGATAGATTGCCAAATCTTATGAAAATCGAAATAGGCAGTTTTGTGTCTGGTCATGGTTTTCCCGTTATACATCAATTCACAAGGCTACCTTTAAACGGCTATTGATTTGTATAACATGCCAAAGATGCTAAACTATATTCCAAATTAATACACGTTTTGCCAAAAACCCAAAGCTGTTATTACTTGTATACTGTGTGACGGATTCTACAATTCACTTTTACGCACAACAATATGATTTTATGCAAAGTTATGCCAATCCCTCCATCGTGCATAAAGTTATGGTAAAAGGTTCATATTCAAAGCTTTCCGCAGTGTCCTCTTGTATCAATTAAGTGAAAACGAAATTTCCGTGGATAACTTTTAAGATTTAGAATATGAACGTGTGATCTCTTGGCTTTACGTGTGTGTGTGTGTGTGTGTGTGTGTACATACATATGTGACATGATTTTAACAGTTTGCATCAAATCCTGTTTAGTGGTATTTTGTATAATGTTCTCCACTGAAACTGTAAACATGAGGTGATGGGATGACAAACTTACAATTCGTGCAGTTTAAGCCTGATGTGACAATATGATAAAAACAGTTTTATGATTGACAGTCTGTACCATCTATTGTAAATATTTTCAAGTCAGAGGAGCATGGTCCTGTCCTTTACTCCCATATCCAGCTTAAAAGAGACGACGAAAGGTTAATAATAATAAAAAAAAAAAAACTATGGTATTTTCCTGCCTATAAATTATGTAAGAGTGAACTGACCATCAATAGCGTTAAATGCGTTATCCAACAAAGCTCTGTGAACCTCAAGGCGTGGATTACACAGAACAGAAAACCGCATTGTCAGCGCTTGATGATGATGATGATGATGATGATGATGATGATGATGATGATGATGATGATGATGATGATGATGGTGGTGGTGGTGGTGGTGGTGGTGGTGGTGATGATGATGATGATGATGATGATGATGATGATGATGATGATGATGATGATGATACTACTACTACTAATGTTAATAATAATGTGGCTCGACCGCTTGTCTGGTGCAGGCCCCTCTGTCAGTGTGTGACACAGGTGGCCTAGAAAAAAAAAACAAAAACGTAAATGAGGCAGCTTGTGGTGCCATGATTTCAAGCACCAGAGCCGAGGAAAAGGGTCCACAACCCACTCTCTCACAGCTGTGGTGGGCCCCTGGTCCTGGGTATATTCCCCTACACTCATCGCTTGTACCTTCTAGAAAAGAAAAGTCCCTCACACACCCTGTCCCCGCTTCTAAGGCTCAGGTTCTTCCCATGGGGGCCCTCATTCCCTTCCCTCCCTTTATTCTGGAATTCTATTTTACCTGGTGCATTCTAACTCTATTATTTCATTCTTTTTTTCCAGCATACTACCAGGTAGTCATGTACACATGTATTATCTTTCTTGCCTCCCAGAAAGCCACCTTTCAAACCTAAAAAGAAAACAATGCTACATGTTCCTGTTCCTCTAAACACCAAACCTCTTCTAAACTCTTGTAATTGTAATCTTCCCTGTGCCACTTTCTGACGACAAGCTTCTGTGTGTATGCTGAATCCGAAATACATATGATAAAGCAGTTCGGGGGGAGGGGAGTCGTTATTTATGGATGGTGGACACTTCGAATCACTATAAGGGCCATTGTATGTTTCACCATTGTTATGATATACGTGGGTATTTTTCTACACATGTGTGATTTTCAGAAGACGATACAAGTGAGCACTCAAGTTGCCAACCACAAGTTCCCACATCGCAAGGGTCAGCACCATGCAGGCAGTGCTTATGCCACGCATGCAAAAATTATTATCAAGTGTTAGTGTAGGTGAGCTTGAAATTTGAACCCAAAAAACGTTTCTTCAATTTTACAAATGCATAATGTAGTGTTTACCATGCTAGCTGCTGCTCTGGAAAGGCATGCGTGATATAAATGTCTTCAAGCATATTTCGATTACTGCAGAGTTACCTTGAAGCTTTGAGGACATGTTCACCCTCCTGATCATTTATCGTGGTTTATCGTCAGTGCCCACATTTTTTTTTCTTTTTGTTTTTCTTTTTGGTGCCCTTACTATTTTGTCTGTATTACTTATTTGTAAATATCACACTGAAAAAAAGCTTCGATTCCACCTCACCATTAATAGAACTAGGGTCGCGTGAGATGATGCTACCCAGTATCTAATCAGTAAGCTATCAGCTTTCATGAGGGAGAGGGTGGTTTTACAAATTGAGAAGTTTTCAATTAATTATAGTCGTGTAAGTGAGCAACACATACACATATTCCAGGTTATTGTGTATGCCTAAGTGGCAACACACTTACACCAGTGAATTCTAGAGCTTTTGCAGCATATTCGAGAAAACAAGGCCATTTAATTATGGGATTTTGATGACCTACTTATTATGGCCGAAAGTGCACAGGAATATATGAACAGTTTTTTGACAACAGTCACCACTTTTGACAATCTAGGCTTTACAGTCCACCCTGTGAAATCTATGGCTACCCCATCACAAACCACTGAATTCCTTGGGTTCCAGCTTAACTCTTTAAATATGTGTGTAAAATTAACACCATGGAAAGCAGACAATATACAGAAATTATGCAAATCACTCCTGACTGGCGAACATGCGATGAAGGAACTGGCAGAGGTGATAAGCAACATGCTAGCCAGCGAACCGGGGGTGAAATTTGCCCAGCTTTGAGAAAAACCGGCACCTCACAGCTAGGTGAGGTGAGTATGATGCAAAAATCTCCATTTCGGATGAAGGGAAAGAGGACTTGAGATGGTGGGTTGAAAATGTGCATCAATCATCCAAACCTTTTGTGAAGGCAAAGCTGACACATAATCAAATCAAATGCAGCTTCGACAATTGGGTGGGGAGCCATCTGTGGTGATACACGAACAGGTGGTCATCAGAATGCTAGTGAGCAAGAGGAACATATTAGTCAGTTTGAAGTTTTAGCTGGGTTTTATGCTCTACAATCTTTCCTAAAAGACAAGTTTAATATACACATCAGGCTTATGGTGGACAATACAGCCAATGCCCAGTGCATAAATAAGATTGGGAGCCGAGTTGTGAAAAAGAAAATGAACTAGTGAGAAATATTGGCTTTGGTGTATTGACCGGAATCTCTGGCTTTCCTGTGCATATTTACCTGGAAGTCTGAATATCGAAGCAGACTCCGAAAGTCGCATGCTAAATGTTGACACTGAATGGATGCAGGATTTCAAGTTTCAACAAATTACAAAACATTTCTGGTGAAATGGATATTGGCCTGTTTGCACACAGGCTGAATTACCAAATTGATACTTATGTATCTTACAGGCCTAATTCTACAGCTTTTGCTGTTCATGTTTTTTTTTCCTGGAGTGGTCACGCTTTTATGCATATGCTTTTCCTCCTTTCATCATCCTCTGGAAAATACTTCAGAAAAAAGTACAAGATCAAGCTCACATACAGTTACGCCTGGCCAAAAGTTAACAGCCAAACGCTTTTTTCGCGTTCTGCTGGTGTTTGGCTTGTGTTTGGAAACGTTTGAAAACGTTTGGAATGTGTTTGGATAGTGTTTTAAAAGCGTTTGCGAAAAATTTCAAATACTTTAACAAAATGTTCGAACACTTTCACAAAGCTACCCAACACTTCTCCAAATGCGTTCAAATACTTTCCAAATGCGTTGAACAATTACCTGAACAATTTCAAATACTTTCACAAACGCATTCAAACACCATGCATTTCAAACACTTCCATTTAAATGATGAAGAATCTCCAAACGTTTTTTCAACAGGTCCAGCAATAAATGATGTACCTACATGTGAATGTGCACTTATCCAACATTATAGGTTGTATATATTTATATAAAACGCAATCCAAATATGTTTACCCAAGTGTCTCATTCAACTAAAATTAATTAAAGACTTAATTCTTCATTTAAGATGTCATGAATACTTCATCTTTCAAAAACTGTTTCAGAGTAAATCCATAGGCAATATCATGATCAGATCATGATTCATGATCTGATCATGATATTGCCCATAAATTTACTCCAAATAGTTCCTAATTTTCTATTAAAATATATATAATTACTCCAATGGCCGATGGAGTTGGCTTATCCATAAATGAAGGCATGCACGTGTTGTTGGGATTTTTAGGTGCTGATAAGCTTTTTAGGCACTTGTTAAAAAAAATCTCTGTCATTAGAATTAGATTATCAAGTGTACATGTACATGTATCACATACCTTTGGCGCAAAGTGTAAAGTGTTTCAAAGCATTTGAAAAGTGTTTGAAAACGTTCGGCTTTCACCAAACGCATTTGGCAAAGTGTTTGAAAGCATTTGGAAAAGTGTTTGAAAGCGTTTGGTAAAGTGTTTGTAAAGCGTTTGGAATGTGTTTGCAAAGTGTTTGCTACACGTATGCAAAATGTTTGACTTTCACTGAAAGTGTTTGGAAACGTTTGGGAAACGTTGGTGCGTTTGGCGTTTGTTAACTTGAATGCGAGCGTAACTGTAGTCCTCTTGTGCCCCCTGTGGACAAGCCAGCCTTGGTTCACCAAGCTACTTCGGTTGTTAGTGGACACGCCAAGACTTGTACCTACCATGCACAAACTACACCTGCCCCAGGATCCTCAACAGGTTTCTACCATTGAGGGAGTAGCTAAAACTCTTTGTGGGCATATTATCAGGGAATCCCTACGGCGTCAACATATTTCAGGCAGAACTGCCGAAATTATCCTCAAAACCTGGAGGGATAATACAAAAGCACAGTATGGGACATATATCACGAAATGGGTGCTTTTTTGCCAGGAATGGGAAACTGATACAAATTCACCAGATGTAACAACTTTATTGGAATTTTTCACAAAGTTATTTGATCAAAGGTTGCACTACATGGTTATTAACTCCACGAGATCAGCTACTTCTGCTGCTGTTAATCCAAGTGATTATGGACTAGTTACACTGAGGTGACTTGCTTTATGCAAGGTGTCTTTACACAGGGAGCTACCCTACCAAGATGCAATGTCACATGGGACACATGTGTGGTCTTAAATTACTTAAAAACTTTATCACCAAACAATTCAGCAACGTTACTACAACCTATTCAAAAGTTGACCATGCTACTGGCCCTTTTATCAGGACAGAAAGGACAAACTCTGCAATTTGTAGACATTGGTAATTTATCTGTAGAGGAAAAATATATTAAAATTAGAATGACAGAATAAATTAAACAATCTAGACCTGGGAATCAGGTGGAGAAAATCACCATCAGTGTTTTCCCAAATGATAAAGCTGTGTGAAGAGTCGACACCAGGAAAGCATATTTAGATAAAGCTCATTTGTTGCGTGCAGGCTGAAATTCTACACAGCTGCTCAAAGGCACACAGGAACCACATCGAGGTGTAGCAAGGGACACTATCAGCAGATGGATTAAATGTGTCATGAAAGACACTGGGGTAGACATGAATATCTATTCTCCTCATTCAACCAGATCACCTTCCTCCAGCACAGCTTATCATGCTGGAGTCCAAATTGACACTATCTTTCGTACAGCTGACTGGAGTAACCAAGGCACATTTGCTAAATATTACTAGAAAAAATGTAAATTCTGCATTGTCTTTCTCTGAAGCATTCCGTCATAACTCATCTTAAGTATAATTTTAACTGTACAATATATATTATCAGTATTAAATGGTAAACTGCAATTTCTCTCATTGTTATTGACAATCCATTCATGGATGTCACATGTCCATTCCTGGATGTCATATGTCCATTCTGGATGTTATATATATATACATATACATCCTCTGAAGTCTCATTTGACCCTAGTTCTAGGCGAGGTGGAATTTATTAATTAAATGACACTTACCTGTGAGGTGAAGTTTGATTCCACCGAGCGGAATAGAACTAATGGTTAATGTGCCCACCCACATGGTTGTCCTACCCTTTGGACATGTTTTATCCATATGCCACTCTTAGTCTTGATTAGATGATAGGGAGAGTCATCTCACTGAGTTCTATTTAGCTCAGTGGAATTACAATCAAACTTCACTTTACAGGTATGTCCAGTTTAATTTATAAATTAATGCCTTGTGTAGCCATCTTGGCTGTCAGGCGTCATTTGCATGGCAAATATCCAAAGTTGATGGCCAAAGAAGGGAAAAGTATCACTGAAGATGTCCTATATTTATCATTTACCAGTGACAACCGGTTTGGTAGACAGGATCTGTTCGTTTCTTAATCTGACCGAAATGTCAAAACTTTGCGTTATTATTGTATTGAAATGACAAGTTTTGCACAGTTATTATACACAAACAGTCATGCTGTTTTGTGCAGAAAAAGCAGAAGTTGACTTCCAGAAAAAGTTTTTTAATCACAATTGACTTTAAGTGGCGGCAACTCCATAAGCAGTCAGTGAAAAATGATATGCTCACCAGGACCCAAGTAAAATCGGAAAATCTAGACATCCTATTTTCAATTTCTGGCCAGCCCCATTAAAAAAAAAATATTATTACAGAAATCCTGCGATATTCTGATAGAAAAAAATGACCTCTATGAGGACTGGGTCTGGCGAGAAGTTTCAATACAGTAAAAACATTTGGAAGGAAGGAAAGGGTAAAAACAAAAAGAAAAACAAACTCTCCATCATCACTTTTTTTCTGTTGTTGTTGAAAACCACCGATGATACACCAGGGTTTTTTTTGTTGTTGTTGTTTTTTGTTTTTGTTTTGTTTCTTTGTTTTTTTTTGTTTTTTTTTTTTTTTTGTCAAGGGGTCTCCTCTCACCATACATGCTGCCATATAGCTCATATCCTAATAATAAAATTATCTCGTAGTTTGGATGACACGTATAGGTGATATTTTCTTTTTGTTTGAATCTACATTCAGAACCAGAACTGAATAAATGCAGACATAATGGAAGGAAGTTGCTTGCACGAAGGTTCAGCGCATCATAGCAGTTTTGCAAGCTGAGTCCTATAAAGCAAAGATGGTAAGATTAACTCCTGCAATAAAATTCATCAAAACATCTGTGGCATTTACAAGCGTTAAACTAACATACAAAATATTGAAGCAATGGTGAGAATCTCAACTTTAAAGCGTACACCCATGTAATTGAAAAAAAAATCAAAATTAAAGGAAAGCATATACTTATTTTAAATGGTTAAGAAATATCGATACACAGAATGTCTGGTGTACGATCAGAAAATAAAAAGATGTTTGGACATCACTAACACAGTGACATAATTTCAGGCCTTTGGAAGCACAACTGTTATATGTGCAATAGCCATAGACTTAAACCGATAACCAAAGGCCTTGCGTAAAGTAATTGATGCTAAGTTAATAGGTGTTAAGTTCGGAAGCTAGTGGCAATAGTGAGGAAGGGAATCATGTGCAAGTCACATCCAAACTTAGCCAGTGTGGTTACCTGGGTACAGGCAGACCAAGACTAGTATTTCCATGGAGGTGCACTGACAAGAATGTCTTAATTGACAAAGCATGAACAGAATGATACATATCGTGGGACATTTCCCTGATACCCTTTAACTGTTTATATTATGTTTCTGCTTTAAGTGATGGTATATGGTTTACGATGGTAAATGTTGACGCTGTCAAACAAGTGACCAGACGTTTTTTTCTTCCAATTTGTTCAGGTGGATTCGAATAACATCGAGAGATGCGTGCCAGACAAACGTGGTATGTACAGTTCAAGCTAACTCGTACCTGGGGAAAGAACTGTTTTGGATATCACCAAAAAATTCGTGTGCTAACATGCCATTATAGCCTATTGTGGGTAATTTATACCTGCAATTCGATAACAAATGACTTTATTATATTATGGATTGAATTGTTACACAATTGCCACTGTCATCTTGTATTGATATGCATAGGCACGGCATATTTATGCATCTTCACTCGACTTGTATGTGCATGTCGCTGTAAGTGAAGATTTAATTATTCCGGCATCAAAACAAAAGGGAAATGTCCATCATCGTGCATGCAATACAGACATTTTTAGGGAAAATCAGATTGGACTGCCTTTTCCAATGTACCATGTTTATGACCATATTTAGATTTGCATGCGCAGAAGAGTGTGTATTGGATTCCGGATGGGTACCATCAATGTCCAACGTTGCAACTGGCTGTCAACAGACAAGCCGACTTGCTGCGCGGCACGTCAACAACATTGAAGACAGCAAAAAATAAATTATACTCCTTCAATTTCAGTGCCTGTTGTTTTATGCTTTCCCTTTGTGTGCATTTGTATATTTATCAGCATATAAACCCAAAGAACCTGAAAATGAGGTGGTTTTTTTTTTTTTTTTTTTTTTTTTTTGTTTTTGTTTTTTTTTTTGGTTTTTTTTTTGTTTTTGTTTTTTTTTTTGTTTTTTGTTTTTGTTTTTTTTTTTTTTTTGTTTTTGTTTTTTTTTTTTTTTTTGTTTTTTGTTTTTGTTTTTTTTTTTTTTTTGTTTTTGTTTTTTTTTTTGTTTTTTGTTTTTTGTTTTTTTTTTGTTTTTTGTTTTTTGTTTTTTTTGGGGGGGGTATTTTTGTTTTTGTTTTTGTTTTTCTTCTGTAGTTGGCTTGATTGTGAATAAACTAGTTAAAGGCCATGTTTAGCTGAAATGACCAATCAGTGGACACTCAGAGGTTTTGACAACAACCCCGTGACGTGTACGTGCTTTTACTATAAATTCATCCCAAACATGAAACAGCAGGCCTCTCAGGCGACATGTTGGAGGAGCGGCGGGCGGGGGGGGGGGGGGCATTCTCGTTGCGAGTAAAGTAAATCTGCAAATTATCTATGTCTAAAGTGCGTTCCCCAAAGTCACCCTCAATGTGACCAACGTTTCCGAATGGGTCCATACTTGTATACTCTTGATCAACATGATATATATGGATTGATTGTCCGGAAAGGTGCTTTTCCTTGTAACTTGTCAGAAAATGATGTTGTGAAAATCAAGTTTTGCCTTTAGAAAGCATCGATTTGCTCTTTTCACTTTCATCAAGAAAGCAAAAATATATGTATATATTGATCTGTTACAACTGCAGTGCTATTTCCGCTTTTGTGCATCAAATGCAATAATCGAACAATTAACATTCAAAACAATGTACATGGTTTAATATCGACTCAGCAAACACCGGAAAAGGAAAACGCACTGATTAACTTCCACACCTTATACGCAACCATAAAAAAAAGTCTTCTTTCAAAGTGCAAACTATTTCACCACAGACTACTTGGTGAGATTAAGCCAGCTTATGTCATGATCCAACACCCGTACAAATCCATACATGTACATTTGCAAACGTTTTTAATACGTTCAGCAATAAAACTTGGTAATAGCAATCATTTCAATATTAAATACAAAAAGTTAATCTATCCATTTTTGGGGTCATTTAGAATATCAAAGAGCGTACAGTTGTACGCTTCTTGTGTATATTGAGTGATTCAACACGCTACACACAAATTATCGGCTTTGCGCATCATTGTTTCCTGTTCCACATTCCTCCGAATGCATGCAATTCAACAACACAGCCATTTCTGTTACATTTGATAAATAACATCTGACTGTCACGTTTAGTTCTCCTGTTGGCACCTAATTACATGTTTAATATACATTATATTTCCTTCTCTTTATTTCGTATATACACTTCTTCATATTTAGTGGTGTTAGACTGAAATCCGTTACGCAACTGCATGACCACAAGGGTTAAAGATAACACGATTGGTTAGGATGTTAAACATATGGCGCATCAATACGAATTTCCTAATG
The DNA here is from genome assembly GCA_964020975.1 of Hermodice carunculata. Classification (NCBI taxonomy): domain Eukaryota; kingdom Metazoa; phylum Annelida; class Polychaeta; order Eunicida; family Amphinomidae; genus Hermodice; species Hermodice carunculata. Next base: position 58,089,615 of record OZ026618.1, on the reverse strand, counting down.
TGAAACATTTATTATGAAAACTCAACAAACATTAAAAGGTATTTCTTGCAGTAATAGAGGCCCCAGCAGTCACCCAACTGTTATAAATTTTCTTCCCATATTACATTTAAACATTGGAAACCTCCCACTTAAAAAAAAATATCACTGCAATGCCAGATTGTTTGTCCTACGTCTGGCTTTGAAATAAATAAAAATTGTGACACTATATTTTTGCTGAGAGACAACACTAGCACGAACTGAATTGATGTGGCAGTTTAACTGTAAAAAAAAGTAATTGTCAACTGGCTTTGTGAATGCGTTAAATGAATGACCAAGCATACATAGCGACGGCTTGTTTATCACAGAGACATTATATGAACAGCTTGAAAAAAAAATTGTTTAATGATGTTGAGGATAGTCGCAGAAACTCGTCCAGGTCATTTTCATGCAAATTCACCTTTGAAGTATTTTCAATTTTGAATTTAGCATCCAGAGAAAGGACCAATTTATGAATTAATTAAAAATCATCCCTGCGCTCAGCCAGAGACCCCTAAAAAGTTGATGACCTATTTTAGTCACAGGCATGTAATTATAATTGTTCAAATCTATATATAAGTGTGTATTTGAGCTTTCTCGTAATACATTTGATTTGTACGCTATTATTTTGAGCAACACTTTGCACTTTGACCTTCCCATATAATGCTCCGGCAAAGGGCACCATTCGGCTCTTGGCCAAAGAAATAAACGCATGGTCTGCAGTTTCGAACACATACTGATAATTTTACTCTTTCGAGTGTTCATTTCCTGTTTTTTTTTTTTTCTAAATTTTAAATTACCCAAGATAGCAGATATCCGAATTAGTGCCAACATGTAAACTTAGATAGAATTTATATTACAAGAACCAAAAAAAAAGCTGATTTCCAAATGTCAGTGTATAGATCTGTCGTTTTGGATTTGTTGAAATATCTCTGCTGAATTAGGATTGCAATTTAAAGGATTCAACATGGCAATATTTCTTTTTATCTAATTATCAATATCTGCATGACACGTGCAATAATAAACCATTGATATTTCAGTTTTTACCAGTGCCAGTTTGGTGTGAATTGTTGCAGTTATGACCACCACGCACAGTGCACAGCAGAGTACATTCTGCAGCTTTGAGCCGGCCTTACTGTAGTCGCATTGTTTTGCCACATCCACTTTCGCAACAACAAGGTATCATTTTTAACACAATTGTGGAAACAACAGGCCTGTCTGTTACAACTGGAACAAACAGTCCCTCCCTGTGTTGCCAGTCCCAGTCTGTTTGTGGAAGGTCACTTCCTTGCAATTGTCAAACGGTATGGTACATTGGTTAAGCATGGAATTTAGCTCCTGCAGATGTGAGTGGAAAGGATTCCAACTTATAGCTGGAGGATATGGAGGATTCTCGGACCATTCAGTTATACATTATCTAATGGTGCTTGTCAAGGGACTTTGATTGTGCTGCTTCTGAAGGTGTAGAAGAAACTGCTCGCTAGCATGTGTAATTTCATCTTGCACAGTGTTTGCCTGACAGAATGTATTTAGGAACCCCTGTTGCACCACTATCCAACATTGTGAGAACCCTTTCATCTCCCTGATTTTAAAGAGAAGACACAGTATCACAGTCTGTGATGGCACTTACAACCATTACGAGATGCTTTGTGCAATGAGAAGCTATCTAAAGTCACGAATGCTGTCAATTTGAAATAGATTTCACTAGAAAAAGGGAAAAATATTTTCGCAGATCCATACGTAGCATGGTCTGTGCCTGTACCATCACCAGTATATCAGTATCAGTGCTATCTGTAACTACATGTCCTGTTTGTGCGTCAGCAGTGCCCATATCTACTGACACATTCTGCCAGACAGCATCTGCAAGGCGTTGCTCCATCCTCACATCCACGCTCTGAAACATTGGTATCATTTTGTCCCTCAGCCCAACCTTGTTCTTGGTATTGCTACGAAAACCATCTTGGGTATGTTGTCTTTTAGTTTAAGATCAAATAGGTTAACAGGTGATGTTTTCCGTTGTGCTGTTGACTGTTTGGCGGCTGCATTTGTTGACGAGGTACTGTCATACCGCCAAATACCATAGTAGCATGTGACCAATAGTGGGTAAACACATGCGGCACATTTGTTTACTGGACACCAAGCTCACAGTGTGTTGCGTCTGCAGGCCATGAAAAAATCTATGAATTAGGTGACCTCCGTGAAATACTAACCCAGGATCGTCAAAGAATCTACCTTTGATTTAAAGGTGGTTGCTAAAATACTCTATCCCTCCCCCCCCCCCCCATTATACAATTAACAAATACAGGTGGCTGATGGTAAATTCATGGCGAAGGTATGCCCCTGTCTCAGAGCTTACCTTGATTATACACGTAAATCTCATGAACGATAACGTGCTATTCAATTTCACGTAAACAGCACACACTGTATTACAGCCTTTGTCACCACTGGCAAGTCTATCATTGCGTTCAAACCTTATGCCACCACACGCTATGTACACATTGCTTTAGCTCTTTTTGTATTATGTGAAGAAAAAACAAAAACAAAAACAAAAACAAAAACAAAAACAAAACAAAATTGTTTTGTTTTGTTTTTTCTGCGATGGTATAACAGGTTAAAGAAACAGACAAGGTATTAGTTTTCAACGAAATTGAAGGTAAGAGAGCGTACATACTATACAATGAGCTGCAATACTTACAGGACAATCTAAAAGAAGTGGCGACAGAAGTTTAAGCGTTGGGATATACAAGCGTTCTTTTGTGAGGGCCACTGGATCAGATCTTCCTGCTTTTGTGGAGGTAAGAAGGCTTAAAATCTACACATAAATATAATTATGCTCTGGCCGAAGATGTTCTTTGCCGCTGTACATGAATCTCCCTGTGAAACGTCTGCAAAATAAAAGTATGCCCATTTTCAGTGGTGTTCATGACCTTGTCATATATTTTTAAGTAGCCACACAAGTCTGTGGAAGGCCTCCGTTTTTCGCTCATACATTCGCCGTGAGGCAGGAATGAGCCATTTGGAAATAATAATCACAGTCACTGCAGGGTCCACTCTCCCTTGTCTATTCATTTGCCAGAGAGAGGAAACAAAATCCGATATCATAGAATTTTCATTGTCTCTCGAATTGCTATTTACAAAACATCATTTAAAATTTGTCGGAAGCATATAGGCTCCAAGGAAATATAATAACTATCTAGTAAGCAGATCAGGAAACCGCTAATTGGGAAATTCGTGGCACATAACGCATATTGTATGTCAAATATCATGGCTCTCGACATACAGCGGGGCGTAGTCAGCTTGCATGGGAGCGCATATCCAGCCAATGACATTTACATTTACAAATTTTAATTTCAAAACTTATGGGGGTTATTAGAATGACAGAAATATACTGTATATGCAATGACAATTAAAGATATGCTCAAGACAATATAGTATGACATATTCAGACAAACAGTTGCTTTTAATTTGTTCACGTGTTATTTATTTATTTATTTATTTATTTATTTATTTATTTATTTATTTATTCATTCATTTATTTATTTATTCATTCATTTATTTATCTATCCATCTGTCTATCTATCTATCTATCTATCTATCTATCTATCTATCTGTCTATCTATCTATCTATCTATTTTATTTCACATGGGAGCTCTTGCGTGAAAAATTATTTTGCAGATGATAAAAGAGCAAAAATCTGCAGAAGCAAACGTATGCTATATATCTAAATATGTGTGTGTGTGTTAACTTAGAAATTGAAAAAATTAGCTCTGAGAGTTGTGCGAAATGGTATGATGCTCTTGCACGCTACTGTCACAAGTGATTCAGGATTTGGAAATTAACCTCTTGCCTGGGTTGCTTTAGCTTGTTTTTCGCGTTGGCAGCTAACCAGGAAAACAACGCGCTGCCTTTTTGCGCTAAACATGTACACATTTGGGCGGCTAAATCATCCAGGATACAGGGCAATATGTTGCGTTTGGGTGTAATATGTATACATGCGGATGCATAAACCATGCGGACAACGCGTTGTCTTTTTATGTATTTATATGTTGGTGGTCACAGATGCTAAAACAACAAAGAGAACCACACTGAATTTCTATTTCCTATCAAAAGACATGCAAGCATGCGCACTTGCTGCAGGTTGAAATTAGCCAGGAAGAGAGAAGAAAGAAGGCATGAGCCATTGTTTTGTGCTTCCAATATAAAATTGTTATAATTGTTGGGTTTTATTTCTTGTGATCCAAAACAATATAGTATGTTTTATATTTTATGGAATACTACAAGAGTGGTTGCACCCTTGGCTTTGCAGGGAGCTAAATGTTAAGAGGGACTATCAATCTGACGGGGTTTTTTTTGGGGGGGGGTCTTTTTTTTTAATATTTGTTTATTTATTTATTTATTTATTTATTTATTTATTTATTTATTCATTCATTCATTTATTTATTTATTTATTTATTTATTCATTCATTCATTCATTCATTCATTCATTCATTCATTTATTTATTTATCTATTCAATCATTTATTTATTCATTTATTTATTTTTTTTGTTACGTCTGTGTGCCAACACAGACATATTGTTTTTCAAGGAAGTCTTTCTTTCTTTCTTTCTTTCTTTCTTTCTTTTTCTTCCGACATTTCCTTTGAAAAAGTATTATACGTAAAAACTTCAAACTTGGCACAATCATACTTCTATAGATGAAGTCTAACCTTTCTTTAATGAGAGATCATGCTTTTCAGAATATGCAAATGATGGCTAATTAATGTTTTAAATCTTCAATATCTTATATACTATAGTAGATTTGGTTCTGAGTGTATAGGAGTTCCATCATAGCAAGGCAAACATCACATCAAATATCAAGGTCATGTCGCGGTCACAGGTCATATCATGGTCAAAGGTCAATTTTAGGTCAAAATGTCATTTTAAAGGTCAAGGTTCACTTCAGGTAGAGGTCATCTCAAGGTGAAAGACCACTTTCGATGGTGGCTTTCTGCTAGCCTTAACTTGGTCAATTTTTATCTAATATTGATCATGTTCGGCTCAAATTGTAGCTATTGTAACATTGCACATTTTGAAACTTACATGTGACCCCTTAAGGTCAAAGGTCAACGTGATTTGGGCCTTTGAATGTTTCACCCAGCCATACCTCGGCTAATTTCCATCCAATTCTAATCATGTTGGACTTAAATTGTGGGTATTGTAATTCTGTACATTTTTGCAATTTACATGTGACCTGTAAGGATCAAAGGTCAAGGTCATTTGGACTTTGAAAGTTTCTTCCAGCCATAAGCTTAATAGAATGTGTAGTACTAAAGGACAAAAGTTGTACCATTTAATATTTACAACTTTTGAAGGCACACAAATTTTCTTTAAAGCAAATCTTCTTTTCTAGTTTTATTATTATTATTTCTTTTTTTCTTTTTTGATGGAACGTGACCTCTGTTTTTATTTATTTACGTTTTAACTTGTATCTCATTACATGGTAGTTCAAGAACATAAAACATTTCAATTATTGCAATATACGAACTTAAACTAGATATAGTACTTAGATGGGGATATGGTATTCGAGATAATAAAATATAAAGCACCAGTAAATTCAGCTTCAACAACAAAGATATTACAAAGCCCTGCAGTCTGTAAAAAGAGGATCTCAGCAAATTCAGCAATACCAATGTGCAGATGACAGATTTAACCAACAACCGCTACAATTGCAAAGGAAAAAGACACATTTGAACTAAAAAAAAAAAAAAAAATGCAGACATTATTATACCGCCTTTCTTCTGTTGGACATAGTACTTTATTTGCCTTGGTGACTGAAAGTTGTCCATCAGTTGTTTATCAATGAGCTCATTGTTCTGAAGGTAGATTCGATCAAATGTTTCTCTCCTGTCACAAATTATATATCCATAAATGTATATTTGAATTTACTAGCATTCTGCAGTCTCTGTCGCTGTCACTATATTTTGCATGGGAGTCGGACAAAACCAGAAAAAAATGTCACAAGTCATGTCAGCGACAGGACTTCTGTGGTTCGCCCTATAGGGCCAAGCCTATATCTGGCTGTTTTCTGAAATGATAAAATGTCCCCATGTTTACACTGCCAAGTTGTGCGTGAGGCTGGTGAACTATTCGTCGAAAGCAAAAAAAAGTCACAAAATATTAATTGATTCAAATTCGCATTTATGGAGATATAATTTTTATCAGGGAAGGAAAAAAAGCACGATTCAATCAAACTGTCCACACTTTTCTCCCTTCGGAACACTACGCTCATTTATAAGTTGTCGAAGGACACTTTCCAATGATCAAAACAAACACAATCCAATATCAACGAGAGCCTAGGGATTAAATTTTATTCGTTCATTGTGAGCCACCTTTGCCAACATTTATCAAATAAGCAAACCTTTTCGTGACTGCCAAATTTTGTCCATTATTACAATACAATTTTTCTTTGCAAGTATTTATTGTGATACTCAGCAGAATCTGCCATTTAATTATCTCCCTTTCTACGGACCAGTGCGAAGTATTCCTTCGTTTTTTTCTCTTGTGCCAATATGCACAAGAGGTGTTGAAATTAGTAATGTGCGTTCATGTGATGGCTGGATCATCATTCTTTGGGATATTTACTCGTCTGTGGTACCAATTACACGGCATGATGTTATGTGGCTTAGATCTATTGAAATAAAGAAGGACCACACACAGATTGGTGTTGTTAAAATGCTTTGAACTCCTCTTTCAAATAGTTTGAGCCTTTGTCCTTGTTTGTGCATATTAAGTCGCGCTTTACAGCCGTTGATTTTGTCATATTCACCACCAGCGGTTGGTAAATTCGCAAAGCTATGTTAGTCACCCTCGTTGCTTAGGGGGTTAAACGGAAAGCTAAGTGTATTGCCGTGCTCTCCAAAATACACAACCACAACCTGTGGATCCTTTCCTGCTGACTTACAAGCGACAGTATATATATTTTCTTCCCGCAGGGATGAGGGAAGGGGATTGAATCATGTGCAAATCACGTATGAATGTTGTTTTATTGTGGACATAAGTTATCATCAATTTGTGCCGTATGCGGCAGTGCTTTGCCATCCCAATAACCCTTTACACGCCTAGGAAAGGTTTTTACTTTTTTTGTTTTGTTTTAATATAAAGATATGTGGCCTCACTGTGCACTCCGGAGCAAGTTGCACCCCCCCCCCCCCCCGCCCCAACAGCGTGGCGCTCTGTGTCATTGAACATGATATTTGACCCATAATAAACACTATGTGCAAGGAATGTTGCAATCGGACTTTTCTTGATTGACTTATCAGCTAGCTATTCTATTTCCATAAACTCAATATGCTTCAGACAAATTATGAACGACGTTTTGTGAATAGCAATAGGATATACAGTCGGGATTCAATAAAAATAGATTTCCCTTCTCTCTCTGGTAATCAAGTGGACGTACACAACGCATCCTGCACTGACTTGGCTAAATGATATGCGTATTTTCATTTTGTACTCATACCCATAGGGATATGCAACCAGAACCAGCATCCTGGGGCACTAGAAACGCATGTATGTATGTATGTATGTATGTATGTATGTATGTATGTATGTATGTATGTATGTATGTATGTATGTATGTATGTATGTATGTATGTATATACGTATGTACGTATGTACTTATGTATGTACGTATGTATGTATGTATGTATGTATGTATGTATGTATGTATGTATGTATGTATGTATGTATGTATGTGTGGGTGGGTGGATGGATGGAGGGATCTTATGAAAAATGATACACAAAACAGAAAAGTGTACTGTCAATGGCTTCGAACAGGAAACGTATCACCCACTCGTGCGTCTGTAAATTGAGATAATGTAGAGGCGGAATATCTTCCTGCTGATTATATGTATTCGGGTTTGCAAATCCAACGCATACCAGTCAGTGAATACATTATGCATTGGACAAGTTAATTCTTATTGTGAAGTGTTTAATCGTGAATTATCTCCGGAATCACAAGTACTTTAAATGAACTATTCTTTATTCCTGATTAGAACAATGGAAGTCTGTTGTTTGAACAACCACTATGAACCATTCTGAAATTAACGAAACATTCTCAGTCTATTATTCATCGCAGGCATGTGTTAAGCTGTATTTACTCAAAAGAGATGCCCCTTAGCTGGTTTTTAGGGAATATGGTACGAAAATTTTTGTATGCCTGTGCCTGTTAATTAGTGGAAATTCCTTAACTGTAATTTTGTTTGAATTTACTTTTGTTGTTTAATTGTATTACAGCATGTCTACCAGAGTACATAGTCACATGTTTGTACATTGTATTGTCCTATGCGTCTTGTATATATCATTTTGTGCGTCTCCGTGTCTGGAGAACCCCTAGATTAGTCATATTCCATGTACTATTGGGTAATCCAGTGAAAATAAATATGTTTAAACTAAAAAACTAAACTACCTTCGGATTTAAGTTCAGATTCCTGAACGTTATTGCAATGTCTGTTATAATCGGAATATCCTCGGTTATTAACGTGTTTGCGGAACAGGCAATTTTACTAAGCAATGGAAAGAACAAACTTATTTCATGCATTTCACATAATACTTTTAACGTGGGGATCATACAAATAATAATTAATTGATTTTACTGTTCTTGACATTTTACTGGACTGTTCATCTCAAAGAATAATAGTGTTCCTTCACCCTTAGGGATGGTTCATAAATTTAGTTCCTATCAAATTTTGTGATTAATCGTGGTCTGCAATTAAGTTTTAAGCGGTTGTATGCTGAGTTTCATTACCCCCATCTTCCCCCAAATGGAGTAGTAGTAGCAGTAATGGTAGTAGTAATAGTAGTAGTAGTAGTAGTAGTAGTAGTAGTAGTAGTAGTAGTAATAATAATAATAATAATAATAATAATAATAATAATAATAATAACCATAACCATAACCATAACCATAACCATAACCATAACCATAACAATAACAATAACAATAACAATAACAATAACAATAACAATAACAATAATAATAATAATAATAATAATAATAATAATAATAATAAGGGTCTTGCAAATGTCGTTCTCTGATGTGGACAATCTGCCTGCATGAAGTATCGAAGACGGTACTGTGAACATTACGATGCTTTTCACACAGATCACGAATTTGACATCAGAAACAATTGTTGTACCTACTAAATAAAAAAAAAAATAGATAGGTAAGACAATGACAGGTTAGCTTATGCTTGTAAAGAGTTCGGACTGCAGAATAAGGTAACGACTACCAGGAAGTGAATCTGAATAAAAAAAAAAACAATATGATAGGTAAATCCCTACTCAAAAATGGTAAAAGGGTATGCGCAAGAAAATGTATGTTAGTTTTAACATTGTGTATTCTCTCTAAGATATTGGAAAAGACTGTACTTGAACAGATAGAACAATATGTGAAGTCAAATATTTATTTAGCGAACATCATTCTTCAAAATGGCAAACTCCACAGACACGTGTTCCTTATCTCACAGCCTTCATAAAGTTAGAAATAGATGAGGGTAACTGTACGGGTAAGATGATGCATTACGTATATAAAGCATTTCATACGGCAAATAATAAAATTATGGGTAAAAAGCTAGCAGCGGTGGGCTTCAATGATATTGAGCACCATGTCGGACAGATAGAATGCAGAGTACCTCAGGGCTTGATGCTGACCCTGTGTTGTTTCAAATGTGTGTTAATGATAAGATAACTGCAGTGACATGAAAACGCTTGTTATATGCAGATGAATCTGCATTAATGTTTTCAGGTACAGATACTAAAAATATTGAAGGGACACTGAGCCAAAATCGTGAAGCAACTAGCGAACGCCTAACAGACAACAAATTGTCATTGCCGCTAGGAAACGAGTCAAATCTATCTGGTTCAAAACAGACAATTTCAACAAAAAAAAAAAAAAAAATGGGAGCTGATTGTTAAGTGCAACGACAAAGCTATAAGGCAAAAAAAAAATGCAACGGCAAGTTGGAGTTTTTTTTACCGTACCAGAAAAGAGTGTTTACATTTGCAGACCCCGAAACGTCTATGCAATGCATTTATTCAATCTCATGTAGACTATGCATGTATATTCCGGTATGCTTGGCTTACAATATTCCACAAGCAGGAACTTCAGTTTGGTCACAGCAAAATGGGCAGATTTGAATTATATTCAAATTTGAGCCCTCATGTAGGCAGCCATTTACTACAGAAATTGGACTGGCTTTCAATTTAATATAGCGTCAACCAGCTGAAACCAGAGCACGTGTATAAAATACATACAGGTATGGAACAACCAGGTATTAACTTCAGGAATTATCAACTCACCAAAAACAAAAATAAAACAAACCCCCCCCCCCCCAAAAAAAAACAAAAACAAAAAACAAAAACAAAAACAAAAACAAAAACAAAAAACAAAAAACAAAAAAAACAAAAAAACAAAACAAAACAAAAAAAAAAAAAAAAAAACAAAAAAAACAAAAAAAAAAAAAATTGCCTTTCCTTTAACACCATCATCCCTTTGGTATCATGAACATAGACCCGCACTTTTTTTTTTTCAATTTTGATTTTTTGTAAAAAAAAAAAAAAAAAAAAGACACAATATGACAACGCTACAATTCGCAATAAGTCTGAAGAAAACCCAACTTACCGTTTAGGAAGTGAGTCAAGAAAACCAGAAAGACAAATATGGTCAAGATACCGTTGCCAAGTTTCAAATGAAGCCAGCCAACTTGTGTGTGTGTGTGTGTGTGTGTGTGTGTGTGTGTGTGTGTGTGTGTGTGTGAATATGTGAAAAGGTAGACTTATTTACGGACAGCTGCCTCCGCCGACGGGTGAAAGGCCAACGGATAAGCTCTGCTGACTGCGGAGGTGGCTGCACTAGAATGACGATTTCTGGCAGTTAATTATGTCAGCAGTCCGATTTATTATTATTATTATCTTTTTTAAGAGTTAGTGCTTCCAAGCTAACGATTTGAATCTACAGGATCAATCTTTGAATGGAAGCTTGGAAGCCTTTACATTTAATTTTACCTGCTTGTTAGGCAATCCTTTCAGCGTGTGAATACGACGCAAGGTTTTGAATCAGTAGCCAATGGTGACAGCAGGCTGGTAGATATGGCTTCAGTGGAAGTTTTTTTGTTTTTTTTTTGTTTTGTTTTTTTCTAATATCGCAAATTGAAATAATGTTTCAAACCATGTCACCCACGTGACGCTTTATGCTTTGCAATACAGAGTTCGCATAATCTCTCAGCAGTTTGGAAACGATAAAAGTGTGTCGCGTTTTTTTATTACACGGTTCTGCCTGGGCCCAAGATACTATCCATTGACAAGACGAAGTAACACGAAAGGCTATTTTTTTCCAGCTCCTCTGCCAGCAATTGTTTGCATATTCAGTGAAATCTCTCATCTGAAAGTCTCCCTGTCTGCAGACCGGTTCGATTCTAATGTCCTTTTCTGACATTTGTATGTAAAGAAAGTGTTGATATTAAATAATGAGAATCACTGCGAATCCTAAATCACAATTCCTTGAAACATTTTCTACTGTGTGGTGCCAATTAGACGATAGCAGAGTATGTATCGAAGATCTGCTAACGTGAATACTAACCACACACAGATTGACATTGTTACATCCACCGCCATGTTGTTTTATATAGTCAACGGCTTAGTCATTTGTGTAAGTTGCTTTTAACGAAATAAGTGGGTTTTATGCACATGTTTTAGCCATTATCTGCACCACCGTTGGAGTAATTTATAAGATAAGGCCAGTTTCTGTCGTGCATTGGCTTGTAAAAGAATAGCCAAATATAATGCAGAGTCTTGAAAAAATTGCAACCACTAACTTAGGGTGCTCTCCTGTTAACTTACGGGAGACATTTCCCTCTCACCGTTGTCCAAATGGATATATGAGGTCATGAATCTTTGTACCGGGCAGCAGTAATGTGAACATCCTCGATATAGCTTGTTACATCGTATTTTAGTCAATTCCATGCATCTTAAATCAAAGAACAAAGATTGGCTGTAACTCACCGATGCTTTCTTCTGTGTTTTGTCCATTCTATATTCATTGGAGTGTTGTACCAAAACAAAGTACTGATGGAATGCCAAAGAGCCTGCAAATATGATGACTATTTCTTGCACGCAATGTAAACGGACACCTGATTGACAATGGTAAATACTGCGAATAGTTAATAACCAGCACAGGGCTGTACTAATTTCTAAATCATACATTGTGTTGATGGAAAATGCTCACGTTCTGGTACTACCATTTCGTGGGATATAAAATTTTTCGCCGCATTGCCTTCAGGTCGACACCCCTACCTATAGTATGTCTTTACATAAAACAACCACTATCTTTAGCAAAAGCACAACCACCGCTGTAGTCCTACACACGTAGTGGGTGGATTCAGTTTGGGACCATCAGAATTAAAATGCAGCAAAGGTCTTTTCTACTAGGAAATACATTATCTCAAGTGATGATCTCCATTTTAGCCGCCAGCCGTGAACATCCTACGTAATAAAATATAGTTTTCCTGTTTTATTCAGCCACTAATATACAGGCACATTACACACAAAAAGGCATCATGTTGTCATCCTGGCTAGCGACGCAAAAACAAAATGAAAAACAAAAAACGAAAACACACACACACACAAAAAAAAAAAAAAAAAAAAAAAAAAACACACACCAAAAAAAAATTCCCCCCCAAACACCCCCCCCCCAAAAAAAAAATCAAACAAACAAACAAAAACAGAATATAACACAGAGAGAGATCGGCCAATCTAATCTTGAAGCAGTTGGTACAGTAGTCCAGAGGAGCTTCTTCGTACAGGCCATAGCACACATAAGTTCCCCCTTAATGCTGGCTCACTTTGTGACCAAGCAGAAATGTTGTTTCCCGCCACCGTGTGACGTTAACTGACAAGGGAAAGTATCCCCGATCTCGTCAGTTAAGTTGTCTCTGTCAAAGAGAATCACACGATGATACAGTCTAATATTAAACCTAAATGCAGCCATATATAATTTCGTGTCATGGCACCAGTTGGCATGATGCTTTGATGCGCAACTTTGTCTTTGTCTTAATTTGGCACATTTTGCAACGTTTAACACATACGAAACGGACTTTCCTTATAATATTGCAACGCCAGAGAACCAGATGACCTGCTTCGTCCTAGAAAAAGACATGGTCTATACATGTTATTTGGATTATTCATGAAAAAAGCTACGCATAGGCCGACTTCATCATGTCAACCTTGCCCCTCAGGAAGAAAGAAAGTTGCATACCCTCGAATGAAAAGTACTGTGTTTCTTGATCGGAAGACTTTTAGGCTCTTCGCTGTTATTTTTTGCATAAAACAAATGGATTTTAATGGTATACGTATTATTCTTAAGTATGAGGTTAGTTGTACATACATCTGTTTGTAACCATCAGTTTTATGTGAAGCTACATGAACATTTGCCTCCAAAGTATCCCCCTGACTTGCTATTGCAGTCACTGATATGGGCGCTCGGTCATCAGCTGATTATTGTTTCCATGACGCAATTGTCCTAAATAGCATGATTAACATGATAACATAGCCAGGGCCTGTCGGCCAATACAGTCAGCCTTATCCGCCAGTCAACCAAGATGATAGAATATTAATCAGCTACGCGCTGACGAATCACATCGCACTTCCGGTAGTGGGACTCGACGAAGCATGCTCCCCCCTCCCCTCCTGCATGATGTTATCAACACTAGCATACATTGCAATCGGAGGCGCATGACTGAAATGATTAACGCCGACACTTCCTACTCCGAATCGATGTCAATACAAAATACATAGCTGTCATTCATTCAAATATCATAATTTTCGTGTTTCAAACTTTATTTCAAACTTTGATAATTGATTTGAACTTGAAACATGCCGGGTTGTCTTTTTTTCGTGTTGAAGTTGAACTGGCCGGCACCTTGTGCGTGTGGTGCCTACTACTACTGAGTTTTTGTTTTGCATAAAAACAACTAAACGATTGCGAAAATATTCTGATGCATTACTTATTATCTTGACCCTAATCTGCATGCTCAGTTATGTCAAGCTCATTCGTCAATCGTAAGAAATTTATTAAAATACGATGCTGTATCTTGCAAATGCATATTTGAAACCACCATTTTTAATTTGCATTTGGGCACAAATTACCTTGCCGTAAAGTCGGTGAACTTCGGAGTGACGCATGTGTTCAGACATTTGTCGATTAGCTACACACACACACACACACACACACACACATATATATATATATATATATATATATATATATATATATATATATATATATATATATATATATATATATATATATATATATATATATATATATATATATATATATATATATATATATATATGTGGTGTTGTGTTGCCGTTTATATTATATTCAACTAAATTAAGATCATTACAAGTCTTAAATTCAGCATTACTTCTGTCATACTACGATTTAATTATTGAACCAATAGTAATTCTTTCGCGTAACTTCGGTTCACTCTGGACACGCACCTGCTCTGGGATTTGTGGAGTAACGTTAGCCAAGTCAATAGGTGGTCAAATGTAGATACGTGGTGTATTGTTTGCCGTTTATTTTATATTCAATCAAATTAGAATTATTGCAAGGACAAACAATCGTTTTTGCCAGCCTGTATGTCAACGCCAAAAGAAAGCATGCTTTCCTACCGAGTCCTTGGAGGTATTATACATTATATATATATAATACTTCCATGGCGAGTCACAGTCGTGTTTGACAAGTGGACAAAAAAAAAAAAGAATGCGGAAAACGTGAAAATTACAGTAGAATTAAAAAATAAAACAACGGGGCGATATAATAACCAAGTCCCACCAAATACAGGATAAGATTGGCATAACAATGAAACGTTCCGCTGTGCCTTCTCGCAAATAATTTACCGCTAAGTACTGTGAACAATCTTAAATGCACAAATCCCACGATTACACTACGACTCACTTTCTGCCCGAACCCTTAATTTCATAGATACAACTGTTGCGCAATTACCATCCCTTCTCAGCATGCTATTGTGCATCTGCACTGTTTGACCAATAAGATCTGCGTGCACCATTTCTCCACGCTGGGCAGTTTGCCCATCCGAAAAACCGGAGACCCCGACGAGAGCACATCCAAAACGTAGAGCGATCTAGGCAGATCCTGTGGAGGCAACATGAACATAACATTTGCGCCTGAATTATCACGTGATTCCATCATGTCCATCAGGCAAAACGCATTTTACCATTGGCCAAACACATTATGCGTGTCACCAAAAGCATTAGGGCAGGCTGACATATTAAGTTGTTGACCATGAGCGTTTGGCGATGCGATAGTTTCTTGCGTGGTCCAGGTTTTATGCCAGCACGTTTGAGCATGCTCAAAAGTACCACTAGCACGGGGAATGCACTTTGTGTGGATTAAACTGTATTTTACTGCGCGCGCGCGTATGTGTGTGTGTGTGTGTGTGTGTGTGTGTGTGTGTGTGTGTGTGTGTGTGTGTATGTGTGTGTCGTGAATAGTGTACAGACCTGACACAAAGATTAAAAGTGCATTCGCAATGACAATGAATACTGAAATATATGTTCCGCCTATTGTATGGCTGTCAATTCGGAAAATTTACGGCAGCATAACGTACCTATTGATTATTTGTAATCGAGCCAGGATTGAAAATTCCACACATGTAATTAAGCAAGTAGAAACGTTGCATATTGATCAGTTTAATTCTGTTTTCAGTGATATATATATATATATATTATAAGAAGACATGTAGCTGCATCGATAGCAAAGATTTCGATTCTCTAGGTTAAGAAATATAGCACGAGTATTTTGGCATATCTTTGCATGTTCGTGTAAAGGGCGACTTTTACTTTTATTCTCTTGCTCTGCTTAAAAATTTAACTGCTCATGATCAATAAATGCGTTCGCAGAAGAGCAAATTTTATCACTTATTGAGACAAGCGTATTAGAAATCGTTCGATAACGTTAATTCAATTTTAACAACGTATGAAAAATTACAACAAAATTATATTTTACTTGTAAATCTAAATGGGTCATATTATCCTTACGCCGTGTGTCAGCCGTGCTTGAAATAAAATGACGACGCAAATAATGTAGTGTTGGCAGCATTTAGTTTTGAATTAATGCGCAAAATAATAGCCTATGTTCGATGGCCTGTGTGAATCCCTCATAAAAGGAAAAACACAGTTATCGTCTTAATTTCTTGTGATACATTATTTTTTTCATACCTTGCCTTTTTGCTTCATTTACAGAATATTTCTGTAATGTTAACAACCATTGATGAGGCCTAAACGTATAATTCATAAATGTAAATTTTCATGCCTCATTTGTACACTTCCTAGCAAGATGACCGTCAAGTTGAGCTGTGTGTTGCGAGATAAGAAGACATTTGAAATATATTAAGTGCTATGTGGTACAATGCTGTAAATTGACTTTTCCTGATTCTTTAAGTTGATAATTATTTTAATTTTTTCTAAGTTACTTTGATTCAGACAAAATACGGCTATGGATAGCAACTGGAGATGCAATCACACCTCAACAAAACGGGATCCCCTCCTCCCTGCTAAACAACTAGAAAACGTACATAATGTATCTTGCACTGATAGTGGTAACTCGTTTCTCAAAGGGTCCTATATTTTCCTCATGGTTTATATACAAAAAAAGAAACCGGAAAGTGGATCACAGATCTTGTATGGCAGCTTGAGAAACGTTACTTGACGTTTTGAATATCACTGGACATTTTCCTAATTTAATTTTTCAGCTTGGTTTCAAAAGGAAGATGTAGCACAAACATTATCTGCCAGTACTAAATTATATTAAGTTATAGATTTGAGTTGTTTTTACCTGGATGAAACCAGGGAGATGCTAACTGGGGGCCCTTCCAAAGAAATCATGTTTATCATGATACTTTGATATGTGTCATGTCCCATGACCCTTTGGTATGTGCGATTTCACATGACACTTTGACAAGTGTAATATCAACACTCCTTTCCTAGTGGTCACTTTACATTATAGTTCATTGTGTACTGTATGCAGCATTGCAAGTGAGATGTTTATCTTCGTGTTATGTTATTGAAAGAAACCCACCACTCATAGCGCCTTTTGTTTTGTCGATCACATATTAGTTAATTGTGGCATTTTCACACACACGTACGGAACAAAACGCACAGTGCCGTTATATTGTGAAAAGTAAATATATATATATATATATATATATATATATATATATATATATATATATATATATATATATATATATATATATATATATATATATCTTAATTTTGATTTTAAAACATTAGCGTTTGAAATCCTTTATGACCTAGCTGTATCCCTATGTGTTCAATTAGAAGTGCTACACTTCGACGCAAATATGGAAACACACAATCAGAATCAGTAAAACAGTTTAAACATTAGAACCAGAGAAATGTACACATTAGAGGCACATTATGAAATCATATCAAAACGCCCTGAATCACATCCCATAACAATAGAACATTATTATGTCCTGTAGATAAATTCAAATCATTGTTGTGTCTGCAAGTGTAAAAACAGTCGTAGAGTTTACCTAAGTAACACAACAATTTTAATATATAGTCACCTATACAAACTTCACCCGCTTCGCATGTAAATTTACGCTGCTCAGGAGAAAAACAGAACAAAGCAAATCAAAACTGAAGATAAGAAAGTAACTTGGCATGTATTGGGCTCAGGCATTGAAGTTGCTTTTATAATTCAGTGAATGAATTTCACTGTTTCCCGTCGCAGTGAAAATGATGTTGCCGCTTTCCTTGACATAACTTTTTGGCAAAAAGCATCCAACCCCGCGGGAAAGCGAACCTGTCAGGGATATATATATATATATATATATATATATATATATATATATATATATATATATATATATATATATATATATATGCACCTGATGTTGAAGTACCAAGTAATATAATTGTCATAGGTAGACAGCTTTATTATAAAGTTGAAGTCGACGAATTACTCCTGTTGACCAACTCACGTTCTCCCGCAAAATTAAATGAATCTTTGAATATTATTTTGAACAAACATCAACATTTCTTATCTTAATTTGGCCTTATATTTTCTGATGTACATGTACATTTACAATACATTTACTCGCTCCAAAAAATGCATAGATATCCTGATAAGATTTGACTCATAACAAGTCACAATTTTTGCGCTGCTAAAAAATTGTTGGTTTTATTGGCCAAAGGCTTGAAGATAGTGCAGTAATTTTGGTTGATTACACTACTGTGGTCAGTTCGAAGAAACTTCCAATATGACCAGGTTTTCGAGTTTGCTTAATTCGAACATCCTGTTGGAGCAGTGGAATGGTACGGATAGCCATTTACTTTTTTTAAAAAAATTCTTCTTGGGAATACTCTACGTTTTATATAACTCTTTATCAATCTGATTTGAAAGAATGTATCAAGTCTCTCATATATAAAACATGTCACAAAAACAACTTTTATAGAATGATCATATAATATAAAGGTGCATATTTTGCTAATAATATGAAGGGTAGTCAGTTTGCATTTAAAGACGATCACTTTATGGAGTTGTTGAACTTGTTGATTTATAACACATATGTCCATTTTGGAGGTGTGATCTTAACACAAATAATTGGTACTCCAATTGGTACCAATTGTGCCTTTGTTTTGGCCATATTATGTTTATTTTAACTATGAGTCTATGTTTCTTGTGAAGCTGTCAAAAGAAATTTAATTTCATGACAAAATGTTTTAAATTGACATTTAGATATTAAGCATCAATAATAAACACGTTCGAAAATATATTTCACAAATATACCCTAATAATGTGGAATTTAAAAAAAAAAACTGAAAAAAAGCATGAACTTTTCATTTTTTGACATTATTGGGTTAAACGATGATAGTGAATTGAAGTTTAAATTACAAGGCAGACGTGCTGATTTTTATTAAACATACGATTTTACCCCCTTCTGGATAGTAATATTCCAGGGCCAGTGTGTATGTGTCAAGGATAGTTGCCTTTGGTGGAGAATGCACTGATTTTTGCAACTTTGACTACTGTCAAGCAAGGATGTCCACAAAAAATCAAAACGATCGTTTCTGACGTTTTAAGGGTAAAATGAAAATTTCTTAAATACATATCTTGTGCATTTGAGATCCTATATAAATGATGTAACAAATATATAAACCTAACAATTAAAAGCTACATTTTATACAGTGCGTGTGTGAGGCAAGATATTCCTTAAAGTTGAGAGTTTCTAGCGTCAAATCTATTCAAACAACTACTAACTTTTGTTGGTTATATCTCAAGTCAAGAGAGTGATGTT
Source organism: Hermodice carunculata (assembly GCA_964020975.1). Classification (NCBI taxonomy): domain Eukaryota; kingdom Metazoa; phylum Annelida; class Polychaeta; order Eunicida; family Amphinomidae; genus Hermodice; species Hermodice carunculata. Next base: position 58,070,219 of record OZ026618.1, on the reverse strand, counting down.
TTCCTGCACACTGCAGTTCATATTCGCTGACTTATGTATACAAATGTTACAAAGTTATTGGTATGTCTGCCTTGAACTTCTGGATTTTAACCTCGCTTGTTTAATGACTCCGGGTTTTGAACATGGCTAGTTCATGTTACTCTGAATTTCGGTGCAGCTTCTCTTTCATAGCTAAAAAAGATTGTTCATTCTGTTTTTTTTTTTTTTTTTTTTTTACAGTGACTAATTGTACTTTGTCAATAGCAATTCTTATCCTGTTTATACATTCAATGAGTTTGATATATCGTTTGATGGTTATTCAAGACTCGGTGTTGTGTCTGGTAATGTTCATGTGGATAGACGCGTGTCAGGATAAGGACGGTTTAACACTTGGACTGTTCTAAAACTACGAAATTGACACGTAATAGACTAAAAACTATTTGCCATGTTCTGCTTATAGAATTTACTTGAAATTATCTTCAACATTGTCTCTCCAGTTGCCGAAGTTTCATAAAGTAGATTATAATAACTACATTTGGTCACCATGTAGTTTTTGACAGTGTAAGAGGCAAAGGAACCGTAAATTTGTTATCTGATGTTGTTTGCGTGCTACCACATGTATTTAGAACAAAGGTCTGTTTGAACATAGTTGCCAACAATATGAGGGTTGAGCATACATTTATCCCATCTCCACCAGATTTTGGTGACTGTAAAAAACTCTCATTAATATGAATAAGGAAGGTACCACTAAACTATCACCAAAATGAATATATACTTTACAATACCTCCGCTGTAAGAAAGATATTATGGATAAGTCATATTTTATCAGCGAATTACATTTTAAAATAAGAATGGATAACTGTCCAAACTACATGGGAAACAGGGATAAGCCTTATGTGAATCCCTTCTTGTGGAACAGGACAAGAATTACAGGACACTACAAGTTACATCGCAACACATATTAGAGACTTTGGCAAGGCTGACAGTGGGTCATTGAATTTTAACCTGGTATCATCGTAAATGAGAGAAATGTAACGGCATTCGGCTTAAACATGCATGAAAAAAAACAAACAAACAAACAAACAAACAAACAAACAAATACGTGCAGCCACTTACTAAGTTAAAAGGGTATTAAGCAGCTTTCCTGACCGAAGTGCCTCGTCTGCACCTTTACAAGGCGGGATTGCAAAAA